>AZLU01000139.1:0-63903 GCA_002224055.1 Pezizomycotina sp. ARF18
GCAATGCTCCTACTGCACATGCATTCCACAGCAAATTGTGACAAGAAGAGCTGCTCGAGATCCTCGACGGCGTCCTCCTGTCCCGAACACCTTCGAGTCGCACAAGTACCTGCGCGACCTCAAGAAGTTCTACGATGAGGACAACGGTCACGCATGCGCTCGACGCGGTCTGGCGGCCACCAGACTAGGACGAAGACCGTCGTCGCATGTATCAAACCGCACAGTTCCGGATAGCCATGAGGTTCAACAGCGCGCCGAGTTGTCGGATGGCCGTAGAGTACCAAATTAGCATTAAAAGAGCACTGATCTTGATGTACTATCCGAAAGGCTACAGGCGAAGCATTTGAGGGTGGCGGACAGGATTTTGAACGGAGAAACGGCATCTCCATCAGGAACGCCTGATCAAAAGCTTTTCGCGAGGGACCACGTGAGAGAAATTATAGTGGAAAGCTGGACCATACCATCCTCTGGGTTCTTGGACGAACTGCCCAATTGCAAACGCTTGCATATGTTCCCATCCCAGCGATCATGATCGTAGGCAGAAATGCAGTCTTCGTCTCGCAAACTCGGCACGCGTACGGGCCACGCAGCTTTCCGAGTCGGATACCCGGGTCCGTACTGGATTCTTACGCAGGCCCGTCACTGGCTTAACAATAGGCTGCGGCGAGCGACGAACTCCCGTTAGGAGCGGCAGGCGACAAAGCTCGGCGGAATTGAAATTTAAGGTACTCTGGAAGGGGTTGCCAGTCGGTTCCCGCTCCTTTTTGACCTACAAGAATATCGTTGATGCGTTGTCCTAAATCACCCGAATAATTTTTATATGAGAAGCGGGCCAAAAACTTCGAAAATACTCAAGTACTTTTAAGTAAATGAAGAAAAAAAAAAAGGCATTAATAGATTAGTACTAGCATCACATTACTACCAGCCACTTAAACTCCTTACACCATCCTTAACCAACACCTTCTCTCGGCTTCCAGCAGTCAACCATCAATAGCCACAGAGGAAAAAGCTAAAATTTCAATACAACATCAAACAGACCGATCGACTCCAATATTCCCTTCAACTCTCTCTCTTGAACACAAGAAGTTGTTACTACTTTTGTTACTCACTCCGAGCTAATCCTCCTACAGCATCTGCGCATCCCATCATTTCACACAAGACGCCTGCCAGTGGAGACCCTACTATCCTACTATTACTGTTTTTATTAGTTTATTTATTATTTATTTATTTATTATTATTATTAGTTTTGCTATTTTTTTTTTTTTTTTTTTTTCTTTTTTTTTTTGCCGTTATGTTTTTATACCTACTTATATATTACTTAAGTATTATTAACTGTTTCATTTGTTTTTATCCGTATCCCTCCCTATCTATACTACTTAAATATTACTTATTATTTTTCCTCTTTTATCAGGGTGTGACCCCAGAGGATATTATCAATCACTATACGCTCATATGCGTAATGACGTGCGCATCTATCACTTAAAGAGATACTACTCATCAACAAGCGCTCCACCTAAGTAAACACTCCTTTTGTCAGTCAAAAACAAAATTGCATGTGTACTCTCTGTGTGCACCGCGCGTAATGTAGTAACCGCCCTGCTTACTCCGAAATGCCCGAAAGTAATTTATAGCGCGATGATCCTTAAGCGGTACGACCCATATCGAGCGATCATATTCCCAAATAATAGAGATATATACTGCTGTATACACTTTAGATTGTATGTGCAACTTTTGTGTGACGTAGTATTTATTACTATAGATTCCAAATTGGGAAAGAAAATTATAAAACGGACCGGGCAAAATTGGAAGGGTGTAGAACTTTAAAATATATATTTCCCCGCCAAACAAGCAAAACAAGCAAAACAAAATGAAATATCAATACTTTCAAGATGGAGAGAATTAAGTACTAAAGATACTATTATATTATTATAATTCCTACGATTCTAGCAGTAGACTACGTGCAAATTTTAACTACCCCGCGTTGTTACAAATCCAGACGATATCACAAATCAAGTTGCGTGAATAGCAGTAAAGAAAAGCTCGCAAAATTGATACATTCGTAGAACTCCGGATATTCATATTCGCTACTAAAGATGGATCAGATGAAAGGGTTGTTGATTGGCATACGATCAGGAAGATAGACCTATAAAAAGGAACGTCAACCATAAGTTTAAACAACGTCAAGGCGGTAGGGGCGTGTATCTTGGCAGGATCCCATACGATTCCGTGTCCAACTAACGAGTCTCGTATGTGCTCCTTTCGACGAAGAACTCCAGACGGCCACTAGCATAATGCATTATATATACACGCATCTAAAATGTCGGGTAATTTGTGATTAGTAATGTGCCCATCTTATCTTCTTCCATAATTATTACTACATGAACCTCACCCTTCTATATGTTAACCACAACGAACCTATACGTGTTCCGGAGCAGGTTTGGGATCATAATATATTTACGCTTTGAATTGGATTATATGGTATAACTTGGGTGAAGGAGGTATTGGAAGCCATAGAGCATACTTCTGAGTCGGAGATATAACTCTCTCTCTCGTTCGCCCTCGTAGTTTCCCGTCCCGAGATGATACAATTGTTTGTAGTTTAATCGCGACCACTGCGTACACATCCTACGTCTAATTCATAGCCGTTAACTTCCAAAGGACCATAGTGTTTTTCTAAGGTTTGGAAGTTATTACCAGGTCATAAAAGGAATGATTTATCCTACCATGGGGTTCATCCACCGAACTTATCAGAGGCTGGCAGATATCAATGCTATTTCCAGGATGCGTCCGACGTAGTGTACGTACCCTGAGCATGCGGTATTCCATTCGATTTACACGTAAAATCCGTCATATAACTTATGAATTATACTTTGAAATAATCGAATGACACCCGTTTCGTACCTCCAACAATCTCCCGGAGCCATAATCACCCCTTCGTCATTCGCGCGATTGAACGTACTATATGCAAGGGTGGCAGGTGTGATAGCTAGAAGAGCGATGAAATCCTTTCTGTAGACATCCTGTTGGCGTATAAAGCTTGTTCTCCTTGACAACCGCCATGCAAATACCGCGATGTCGCTGCATCTGGCCAAAACTTTAGGCTTTGAGCCTCAACAAAGAACTTCACTATTCTTCCTGCTATTAGCATTATAGCAGCCACAGCTAGCTATATTCTTATGTATTTAAAGGCAGACGTGTCTACAACCTGTATATTTTAATCCTCATGCTCAATCAAATCCTTTCGCCCACATATATGATTTGGAAAGGTTTGAACCTACAAGTATGAGTTTTTCTTCAAAACACCAAAAAAACTACCTCATACGTCTCTCCTACTTCTCTCATCTCCATTCGTCCTTCCGAAGACCAAAAGCTAGATTGACATCCTGTGCAAAGATGGTTAAACTTCGTGGCCGCAATCTCCGCTAAGCGAATTACACAAGCACTATATTATCCGTTAGCCAGTGAAGCCGAGGATTCTCCGCGATGAGGCATTTTTACGCAGTTTACGGCTTGACGTTCATAGTCTCTTTCAAGTTCCCCACAAGTTATTGCAGTTCGGCGTTTAAACCACTAAACCCGTTAATTTATATATATTACCCACAGTCCGCTCGACCGATTTTAATGACCTAGTAGAAGAAGTTTTAAATGCCATTCCATATTTATATAGACACAGCAGGTGGATTGCGGGTATTTCAAAGACGAAGACGAAGTGTATAAACACCATTTATTCCAATAGGTAGAAAAGCATTTATGAATATACAATATACGCCAAAAAAATATCGCGAGAGATAACAATATATGTAGGTACAAGACAAAGGTAGCTAGGTAAATTTCAATAAGAACAAGGATAAAAAACACCATATTTTTTTTAAAGGATTGCCAAAGTGTTCGAGGGTCACAAAAAAAAGGAAAGAAACAGGAGCACCAAAACAGCACCACGTCTGATATACAAAGTAACTTACAACGAGGAAAACGCGAAAATTAATTTTTTTTAGAGGAAAAGAGGAACGAGTTACTGGAGAGAAAAAAAGGTCGTGAAGCCGTATATCATACCACTTTGAAAAGGCAAATATAACAAAACAAAATCGTGCTAGTCCGTTAAGTAAATAATAGATTAATATATTGAGAAGAAATGTAAAGAGAAAAAAGCTATAGAGTCTAAAAGTGGGTCCTATCAATTCCTTCTCGCCTTTTTACGTTCCTCCGAGGCAATACCGGAGATACCTAGTACCGCATGGGCATGCGTGTGGGCGTGTGCATGCGATGATTTCTTACTGCCATCATCATCGTGTCGCGCGCGCCACGCTTGCTAGACCCGCCTCGTGCTTATGAGTCGAGGTGGAATGCCGTTCACAACAGACGACGCGGAAAGCCGAACGCTTGGGTAGGAGCAGGTTCTCCGGCAATCAACCTCCGTATCTCCGCCAGGTCAGCTGAACGTCCTCTGGTCGCAGCGCAGTCGGCGTAGGCGCATTCAATCGCTGGTTAAGGAAAGTATGTGGAGAACCGAGCAACCATGGTGGCCGGCGGATGTGCATTATCAGATGCATTGGCGGCCGTCCTCGTCGAGGGACCGTGGTTCGACTGGCCGGCGTGTGGTTCATCCTCCATAATCGTGTCCTCATCATTAGATCCATCCTCACCGTGGCGTGCGAAAGGGTTGATCAAATGAATGCCATCGGCGGCGTTGCGTTGGATGTGGAGCTCCGTGTAATACTTCGTTGTGGCCTGGGCTGCTAGTGTTGACGCAGTGTTCAGCTCTTTATCGGTAAAAAGCTTGTCGAGGGAATAAAGCGGCTTGATAAACTCATTCGCGGCAAGCGCCGTCCTTTGCTCTGCCGTCAAATCGGCATGATCGTTCGGTGTCGGTGGTGTAGACGTTCCTTTCCTCGAGATGAAGAAGTCTTCGGATTCTCTAATGCTCTTCGCGCCTCTCTTACGCTTGCCGTTGCCGCGTGTCCGTGTCCGTGTCCGTGTCCGTGTCCGTGTCCACCATGGCTAGGGCTCATCGCACCAGCGGCGAGACTACTGCCGTTAAGGATACCAGCGCCTTCGAGGTTCGCGAGGGCAGCCATGAAACCACCACCTCCGTAAATGCGTCCGACATGGTCTCTTCGCCCCTACGGCCTCTGAGCTCCTTGTAGCTGGTTGTTAAGTGTAGAAAATATATCGGTGATGTGTTGCCTACCGCCGGGTGACCTGTCCGAATTGACAATATTGTACTGCGTGGGATGAAGAAATTGGAGACTGGTATCGCTAGCTCAAGGTGGTCCTTTTCCGATATTAAGCGTTTACGGGCTTGCGAAAGACGACTTAATAGGCGCGTTCGAATGGTCCCCAGGAGGTGATCGTATTCCGCGTTGGCATTGTACGTTGCTAAGGCGTGCTGTAACGATATCATTTGGCATACCGAATATTGTTATTCTGCTTCGAAACATAACGGGCGTAAGCTCATATTGCAATTGAAAAAAAAAAAAAAAAAATCATAACACTACGAAATTGGGGTTGCATGAAGGGCAATAGGCTAAAGCCGTGCTCTGCGAAAGAAAGGAATTGTGAAATGTTAAATGTTTGAGGAACGGTAACTCACATGTATCTCGGTAAGCCCCACGTCTCTCTTTTCTGCCGCATCGTTGATTTGTTCCACGAACTTCTTGTAGTACTATCCCTGGCCTCTCAGAATTCGGCCCCAACACAACACCCGACATCCTCAGCAATTCCACCAGCGAGGCCTCGATCTCCTCCCGCCATCTGGGAGTAAAGAGCCGTCGTCAGTGTAACAGTTCGCTTCGGTGATGGCGCGGATTTCGGCATTGATGAGGAGAGCTTCGTTCTGTAGTGCTCGTCTTTGTTCTTGTTGAAGGAGGAGGTGATGTCGCTGAGCGAGGTGGAAATGGCCGTCCGCCGCTTATCCCTCTTGAGACGGGCTGACTTGTGGCCGGCTGCGGCGGGGGAGAAGGCGAACGGTGTGGGGATAGCATCGCTTGGGGTGATGCCATCTACGGTGGGCTTTTTAAACCCCCGTTTGCTTTGCTGGTCTTTTGGTGGGGAGTTGGCGTTTTCCGTCAGGGTCACAAAGAAAAGAACCCACGCGGTCGGTACCGTAGCGAACTATAGTGTTTTTCTTCGATTATCCGGAGAACCAAAGGATGAGAGTAGTGTAGGGAGATGAATTTCAACTACTGTGATAAAGAGGATAAATAATCGCTGTAGGGAATAAGTCAGAAAGTTTGAAGAGAAAGAAAAATAAAAGAGGGAGGCGTTCTGATCAGCGCAAGGGCGAGAAATAAATTTTGCGTGGTTGCAACCAGTAAAAAAAAAAAAATGGTTTCGAAAGTATAGAGATACCTCAAGAAACAGAAGCAAGAGACAGTCGAAGAATAAATCCGATAAAAGACCGGTTTACGAGGGCGTTTGGTCAACCAGGAAAGTAGGGCTGCCAAAGTGGTGATCAGGAGTCGAGGCAGGCGTCAGATTGAGGATGTTTCTCTAGCTCTCCTGTTGTCCTCTTCAAAACAGAACAAGAAACGACCCAAAGACTGCAAATCAATGTATACTCTATAAAATATAAAACGATAGTAATATATAGGGTCTATATCTGAAAGATTAGAAATGAAGGAAAAGAATGAATAAGAACAAAAATCGGGGGGTAAAGAGGAAAGAAAAAAAAAAAAAATGGTTAATGGGATTTGCTAAATTACTGTGGGAGGAAAGAGAGTGAGGAAGCCGGAGAGGGAAAAAAAAAAAACGTGGGTAGGCAGAAAAAAAAATATAATAATAATAATAATTAATTAATTGACACCCGCTATTATACGACTTTTTACTTTGCTATGTTTTGCAGGGCGAACGAGACCTGACTTACGGAAAATACCGTAAGACAATACTATTGTTTATTTTTCACCCGAACTTTAATTATCTCAGAACAATAATATTATATCTAGTCGTCCCCAAAGACTTTAACAAAAGGCTTTTTCTTAGTTTTTTTTATCTTCGTTTACCACTCAGAGCTAGATAATAAGTAACGAAAGCAATCGTGGAGGGGCACTGAGCAAAAAGCACGTCGCTAGCTCCCAAATTGCGCCCCCCACGACATCCATTGCCCTTAGAGAACTACATCGGGTCGTCGCTGTTCCATCCCTCCAATTGACTTATAGCGACAAATAAAACCGGCGTCAATAGAGGTGCAGAAGCTCTCCTCTGTCACAACAAAAAAAAAAAAAAAAAAAAAAAAAAAAACCGCCCACCATGTCGATGGTCGGCCTCGCAAACCTCTGCTCGCACCTGCAAAATGCGACAAAGGCCAAGCTAGGGATAACCCACGTCCCCATGAACCGCATGAACCTGAACATCTCCTCTGCTCCAGCGCGAAGGCTTCATCTCCTCCGTCACCGCGGATCCTTCGCCGGTCCCGATAAGCGGCCCACGCCCACAACGCCGCAGAACGTATCGTCCCGCCGCCTGTGGGTCGAGCTAAGTACTACGACAACGAACCCGTGCTGAGCAAGATGATCAACATCAGCGTGCCGAAGCAGAGGATATGGTTACCGTACAGGACCTGGTGCCGATAAGCGAAGGGAAGTGGTGGAGGTACGTGCACGGCTTGCAACGGGGGAAGCTATAATACTGTCGACGGATAGGGGTTACTTTGAGCTGAGGGAGGCGATAGAGAAGAAAACTGGGGGCAGCTGCTGTGTCGGTAAGTTTGAGGTCCTTGAGATACCCAGAATATCATTCGCTTTTTCTCTCAAGCGCTTCTTGTGCTTGCTGTTGCTTTTTGTAATCTGCCGCATAGATGATAAGCTAATGGTTTGAACAGTGTTAGTTAAGGAGGGTTTAATACGGCTTGTACTGCCCTTGTAGATGTCGGGAAGCGTGTCTACGGGCGCATCAAATTTCATCATCCATTGTACAATATTAATATAAGTGGGTATACTCATATACCATTGATAATGATAACAGCCCCTCTTCTTCTCTGTTCAACTAATATTCTATTGCAGTTTCAAGGTTTGGAAAAGGATAGATTTTTCGACTGTAAATAATTAAAAAGTATATTTAGACGAAAGAGGAATTTTGATATATAATAGAACAACTTTGGGAAATACTCCGTCTATGTACAGTTCTAAATGAAAGCAGCCCTGGTAGAAAGATAAATCAGTAAATAAAACATAAGAATGGCGGGCCCATTACAAAACCTAATAGGTAATATATATGACGATGAATCGAAGATAAAAATACTATTAGAAAAGGTATAAACGGGGAATGAAATTCGTCGCGTCGTAAGCTAATCGAGAAAGAATAGTGTATCCAGGTTTCTATCTTCTGATTACAAGAAACAAACTCAAAAATGAAAAATGTCCGCCCTTGTTGTAACAGGAGTTTATTTAAACGGTCAAAGACCTAGTGAGCCTGCTCGTGATAAGTATTTCTGCACAATCGCCTCCGAGAGCGCAGGATCAACGTGCGCGAGTTTCGTTGAAAATAAGGCCGAACCAAGTATAAACCGCGAGCTTGTATTGCTCCCATTCTTCCCTCGTCCGTGGTTTCAAGGCGTTTCGTGTGCCACTGCTGTTTTCCAGCGCCCGCGCAAGGAGTACACTGAGTTCAGCCAGCTGGGAGCCTGTGATCATTTGGCCGCTGTTTCCAAGCACTGTGGCGTTCCGCAGCACGCGACGTCATTGTTAAAGGGACGCTTGCCACCGCGTGCGTAATCCTCCAGCGAACGGCGGAGAGCGAAGCATTGGTCCAGCAGCTCGCGAACCTGGCCTTCAAGCAAGACCGCCTTAGGTTCGATAGTTTCCCAGTACCCAGGTCCCACCACGGGTCTTCGAGAGGTATTCCTTAATGGACGTGAGTAAAAATCGAGCTCGTCGCCCGCTAGACGGGCTGCGATGACAAGGAGCCGGATAGTGCTCTCAGATTCGAATGCGCGACCAAGAAGACAAGGGGGGCAGGATAGGTCTGCAGAATCGCTGATAACGTCCTCAATCCAGCCGCCGTCGCCCTTCACAAGGCATTCGAGCCATTGGAATCCACCCCTACACCGCCATGGAACATCAGCTCCAAGTCGTTTGCGGCAGCTTCATCTCCAGTCCAGTAACATTCATGAATTTTTGCGTTGCCTCGCCAAGTCCGATGCGAGGTTTAGGATTGACAACATCAACCGCAAAAAGTTGAGCAGTGATGGTCCACGTATTCTGAGACTTGCCAAAGTCCGAACCATTCGGCGCATGGTATTCGCAGAAACTGAGCGAAGGTGGTGTTAGTATAGTTTGGTCGAATGACGAAATTAATCCACGTAAGTGCTAGGTCGGAGCGAATTTCCGAACAGATGAGACGCAACATTGAGAAAAAAAGAAAAGAAAAGAAAGGGTCTTACCATTTCTGTGACGCTTCTTCCTCGTATTGCTTGCATTTCTCGTTACTAGCGGCTGAGAAGACCGAGGACATGAGTTCTCTGACCTCATCTGGCAGCGATTTGAATTGCAACACGTCCCTGAGGGAAGAAGCCTCGATATTATCCGTCGTCATGTTTGTTTGTTTATATGGGAAACCAATCTACTTAGCAAGTCTTAGTGGCGATATAATAATAGTATTCCCAACGAAGTCCAGTTGTGCGGTTTTTTTTTTTTTGTATTAAGAAAAATAAAAGGACACTGGATCGAAAGAAGGAAGCGTCCCTTTTTGTCGTCAATTCGAGTTGGGGGCAGGTTTGTTTGGCAAGTATCAAGTCCCCAAATAAAAATAAATATTGGCATAAAACTTTTTCGGGTAAAACAAGCAATAGTCGCAGCTCCGGAATCCTTTATCAATGCCTCAAGCGGTCGGTCAAAGTGAAGGAATGGTATGAAATGCCCTCGAGCCTTTTTGTTTTTCGTAATCGTGAAAGAAAGCCCCTTTTATTTACTCGGGACTTGCGTATCTATCCCCTATTATTTTTTGATGGTTTTTTTTTTTTTTTTTTTTTTTAAGGGAAAAAAAAACTTGTTCCGAGTCCCTATCCTTGCTAAATATATACTTGAGACCAAAAAGAAATGAAGAGGGAGATGAAGTAATAAAAAAAAAAAAAAAAAAAAAAAAAAGAGGTGAAGGGAACGCGAACAAAAATATAAGGAGGAAAAGTTATATATTCTCTTTAATAAGTAATTTCCTTGGAGGCGCTAACCCGTCCCCCTTCTCAGCGTTGGCTTTCAGACGGCTTCTGGATTCGTTGAGCGTCAAGTAGTGATAACGGAAATCTCTCGCTCTGTAATTTAGGAGGTCACCGATAAGAAAAAAAAAACTAAGAGGGAAAGATTGGCTTTCGCCTTTCTTCTATTGACCTTTCTTCCGAAATATTTAGGAAAGCCCTTTCTATCGAAATCAGGGGGGAGAAGATAAAAAAGAAACGGGAAGAAAAATAGAATAATATAAAGAAAAAACTTCAAGATTCTTGAGATAAAAGGTAGAAAGAGAGATGGAGATTCTTATATGCAAAAGATTGTTTTTGCATCAGCTGGCCAATTTATTGCTTAAAAAAAAATCCCTTCGGTTTTTTTTGTGCCACCTCATCATTGCACATCGAAAACGCTCCGGGAGGTAATTGCGTCGAAGTGGCGGTCAAATATCTAAAGAATACGTCAAGTTGTTTCCCTTATCTTCAGCATTGAGACTCTGATACAACAGCAACAGTAGTGTTGTATTACATCTGCAGCATCTTTGCGCTGTTAAAGAATTTTGTTGACTTGGATTGTGGGGTTGGTTACAACTTTTGCCGCTTGCAACTTTTACCGGTGACAATAATATTACCCAAGTTACTGACGAAATAGGTGCTCCGTTCAGAACCGGGGAAGACTTTGCAATTATACTTTCCCTTTTCGCAATATCGTCATAAGTTCTTCATGATCATGAGTTGATCGAGATCGGAGAACGCGAAGGATTTTGGGATTGGCCGTGTATCAGATATATCCAGCTAGTAGGTCTAACAGAGATTAGAAAATTTCCGCCGATAACCAATTAGAAGAGCTTCAGAGGGTCGCACAACCACAGTTGGTAGTTGGTCAGTAGAGATCAGGATTGGGATTGGCAGAACGAGAAAAAATTCGGGAAATTTTTCCTTTGCAAAAAAAAAGGGAACTTTCAGTAGAAAGTGCAAAAATTTAACTGTTTCGGGGTTTGTTGGGAGACTTTTTGGCGGAACAAGATGAAATAATGGGGGTCAAGCAGCGGCAGGCTGAGCCACTTCCGCAAATTTCACCTTGCATCAGAATGGAAGCTCTCGAATCGAGATCCGCTTCTAAAGGGGGAAACCGGTTAGCTGGTCAATTAAAAAGCCACAAAGCTCTCGCGGCAGCATCGGATTTCGGAATTTCTCAGTGTATCGCGAGAGATGGCATCAGACACTTGTCTACTAGTGTTATCGTCAAGTGCTTTTTTCAGGTTCTCTTTCTTTTTCCTTTGCCTTTCAGAGATTGCCACGATTCGATGCATTTAGATCTCTCGCTTTTCCTGGCGCCGAATCTGAGATAAGATGCCTAAGAAATTTCAAAGGCCTTGCGTGAAACCTAGGCGACTGCTTGGTATCAACGTGTCAATGCATGAAATATGTACCCCGGCTTGAACGAAACAGTTTTCAGGTCGTTCAAGGCCTCGAAACCAGCATAGCCAGCTGGTTTCAACAACTTCATGGCCGATTGAGGAGAAGCAATGCTATTAAGTACTGCTTTGTTGTCACTCACCACCGTATTACTCAGGCTTTTCTGCAGAGAAACCAAAATAGATTGTTAGAAGGCACTATTGTTGATATAGGAACAATTTCTGGTAAAACCCAAAATAAAAAGGGAAATGAAGTAGAGTATTTGGTTAGTGCTGTCGATCACAGTTAATAAAAAAAGCTTTTCTTGCCGTGAAAGAGCTCCGATCCGTGAACGCGCGCAATCAAAGCCGCGGGAGATCGACAAAACCCATCGGAACGGGTCCAATTGTCAAAGTTTCTTCAGAGCTTATCGCGGATCTGATTAATACAAACACAGCGAACTGTTCAACCTCAAAGAAAGTGGCCCTTGTCACCGGATACGAATGAATCTCGGAATGCGCCCTCGGATACCGAATCACGCATTCCCCGGTACCTGGGGTATATACCCGATTCACGTGCAGTCAATTTCGTATTTTTGACATTGACAGTGACAACGCGTGAAACCAGGAAACCCCTCGGAACGGAAGGACCGTGCGACAATAGAAGTAACGGCGTGATAAAACATATACGATTTTCGCCAACAATCCGGTTTCCCATCTTGCGCGCATTAAGAAAAAAAACCTTGTCCAAACTTTCGAATGGGAACGACTCCCTAGTACATGGGCCTCCGATAATACGAAGTCGCGCCCCAGTCCGTTGCAAATCGGATATATAAGTTTGTTTTAAACTTTTCCAATGGGGCCAGTGGCGTCTGTAGGTGTGAAAAAAACCCTATACAAGATAATTTGGAGGCGAAAATGTTGGTTCTTTTCCCTCCTGAGTCCTGAGTCTTTGATCTCGAACGGGATTCCCTAATGGCCCGCTGCTGTGGACGCCGGTCCGCAACTCCTAGCGACGAGGCGTTTTTTTTTTTTAGAGTTGTGTGATTTAAATTTATTTTCCCTGGTCCATGAGGGTAAGTAGAATCATTTCCTTCGATTTTGTGTCTCGGCGATACGGAAAGTACGGCAACGAATCAAGGTAAGTAAGAGCGAACTATAGAGACCTGGGCTTGTAAATAGTTTGTGGATAATGGCGCCTCTTTTACCAGTATATATTTCGCCGAGTCTTTCAATCTGAACTGCTCGAGTAGATCGAGGGTCGACTCGACTTTCAACGCCCTTCAGGCTTCATGGTTACTTACTTAAAGAAATTGAACAGAGAGAGATGACGTGAAACTGTGAATCGGAATGCATTGCATGGCGCTCTTGTACCGATTTTAGTAGTCCTTTTGTGGCGATAGGCACGGACCAATAGCAAAAAAAAAAAAAAAAAAAATTTGTCTAGCCTATGTGAAAGGCGAGAAAAGAGAAGGGCTTAATAGGATCTGTTGTCAATCATCAATAGCGTGAGAGTGAATATAGTTGGATATAGAATAGCGGGTGAAGTTTGTTTTTTTTTTTTTTTTTTTTTTTTTTTTTTTGGTGGTGGTGGTTGATTGATGCAGGTTCCATAAATGTGATATCGCTAATTCGGGTAAGGCGGAACATGCAAACGAGGTATTAATAGGGGGCTTGCTCGTCTGGCGCCAGCCAATTATTACCTTTTGAGAAACCGTTAACGAAAATCCAGAATATAAAGAAATACAAAAATATAAGCCAATAAAGAAAATAAATAAATAAATTGATTAAAAAAAAAAAAAAAAAAAAAGAGGGCCGTAGAGTGAGATACTTAAGGAGGTGTATATAACGGTGGTATTATATATATATATATATATCTATTTGCGACTCAGTTTCTAGGATACCCAGGTTTACAGAGTATTTCCGGTGGGAAATTGGTATCTATAAAGGAAACGGTCCAGCAAGTCATTATAACAACACGCTTCGACATTCCGGCGCACACACACTGGGAAATAAAAACAATTGCACGATTAGACATGTATAAGAGAAGGGTGTTAAAAGAAACGATTGATATTAATTTATAAGGATCTCTACAAAGCAAATAACAATATCGAAGCAAGGTGAGACCATAGGCAGAGGAGCTCCAAAAATCGGACTGAGGGTGTAGTAAACATGATCACGATTGGATAGATCGATCTTCGAGGTCGCTTCAGACTTCATGGCTTTTTCGAGAAAGTGTTCATATGACCGGTCTCAGTGTGATGCTATCTGCAGTATCGAAAGCAATGGAGCCTTAGATGCCTTGAGATTCGGGATTCATGCCCTTGAGAGTTTAAGAATTTGCCAAGCTCATGTATATAGAAGATTTTTACTTACTATATAGAAGCTAGATAACTTGACCATATTGGTGCCGTAACCAATGCGTGTATATTTACTACTAACCGAAATAATGAGGCGAATGTATATACTGTACCGTTTCTTTTTTTTTTTTTTTTTTTTTTTTTTCTTGAATGTTCTGCAATGTTCTTCACCCTGTTCAATAAAATTATCCATCCGTTCCTGATTCGGAGTAAGCCTCTTCGCTTCTGTGAAGGATTGGTTTGAGGTTTTCTCTGAACCGTGGAAAGGTACCTTGTGTGGAGACGATATAATACCCTGGATCAGATTTCACATTATTTTCCTTTCTAGAGTGTAGATATCTCACTGCAGCCAAAAACAATTCTTATTAGGGAAATGTCATGTCCTTATTGGGCTACATTCGATATAGGACTTTTTTTCGTCAATTGATCGAGAGTTACAAAATAGCGAGAGAGGGAAAGAGGAGAAATTTAGCATTATATAGTGGTATTTTGAAGTGCGTGCGCGCGCAAAGGAGGAAGGGAGCGGGGAGCGGAACGTGGAAACGCGGGAATTCGAACATGATGCTTAAGACCTCTGTTTTAATGCCTGCTGCGCGAAGGCACAGTGTCTTTGATGCGAACTGTTTCAACATTTTCCCATCACCAAGCACCATAGTGGGAATATGTATCAATGCCCTGATTTGTCTTAGAAAAAAAGATCTCCTAAGACGCCCAAGATATGATTCTAGACATTGTGTTAGTTGTGTTTGGAGGAAAAAAAAAAAAAAAAAAACTTCTATAGATCTACGCAGGTTAAGTATATTACTTGCTATGAAAATGCAGACTTGTTATTATTATTTTTCTTATCTCCACTTACGTATTCGCACAAAGTTAAAATATTTGAGCTCGTGGAGACAAGAAACAGAAGTGTTGCCAGTAAATTGCTTCAGGGGTTCTATTTGGTACCAACCACACAGCCATTTTTTTGACACGAGGTGGAATAGACGAGCTAGTTGAAAGGCGAAAATATATATTTTTAGTAGTGAGCTTCTATACGTAAGTGTATTCTTAAGTTTCCATTTTTTTTATTCATTTATTTTTTTTATTATTTTTGAGTAGAGTGGATTAGTTGAAGTATATAGTATTATTTAGTAAATTTTTTTGTTCTGTTAATTTCTATAGAGGAATCATTTTATATACGCCCTAAATGATATATACAAGTGAAAAAGAAAAACTTTCCTACTATACATAAACTGTATATACAAAAAAAAAAAAAGCATAGGTTTAAATGTTTAAACGCCTAAATTGTTTGATAACACTGATGGATACCCAAGTGCGTGTAACCGTGCCTGAGATCGACAACGTAACCATTGATAAAGAAAATATAAAGGAAAAAACGCCGCCACCCAGAAAACATGCACCAGCAGAGGAAAAAAAAGATATATAAAATGCGAGCCATAAGGTGTTTCTTTTTTAAAAACAAAGCAAATTCCAGAAATAGGCTTAGTTGTGGGTATTCGTGAGCAAGTTTTTCAAATCAGACTGGGGGGAAAAGAGAGAGAAAGAGAGAAAAAAAAAAACCTGCGGCGTGGAATTCATGACCAAAGAGAAACATAGGAGAATAAGGATGCAGATCGTGACAGCGCCGATCCGTGATTCGGCGGAGACGGGAAAAAAGTAATGCAAAGTTATAGAATTTAGAAGAAAAAATAGATAAGGAGAAAAGACGCAAGTAGGTATTAAGATAAGGGATAACGGAGAGAAAAAGGCGGGGGTCGGTAAGTTTCTTTATGCCTCGGGCTTGGAATGTTACGTCAAGTAACCTCTGAACTGTGTCAAACACGGAATGAATGAGAAAAAAAGTCTACTTTCTTAATTCGTCTAAACGAATAAAAAGCAAACGTCGATCGTTGCCTAAATCCTTAGCGGCCTATTTCTGTGTCGGAGTGAGCTCTTGCCCGATGCTTCCCAAGGAAACTCAAACCCACAGTCTTCGTCGTCGGTGTCTAGAAGTAGGTCATCCATAGCCAACGGGTCCCTAATCTTCGAGATTCGCCGCCGCAGTGGGGCATGCCACCTTCAGCTTTGACGACAGACCAAAGCTTCTCTGTCACCTCCCTCGTGCCAGGTCGGATCGCAGGATCCCTTTGTAGCATCCTGGTGCTCAGGCGAGAATGTCAAGGACAGCTCTGTCCTCACCGTCCTTTCGGTGAACAGCATCCTCTTCCAGAATTTCAATCCAGCTGGAGACTTGTGGAAGGTTTGCATGAAATGAGCTGTCGGCTGGCCCGTTGCTACGAGCACCAGTGCGTTTCTTTTTATTAGAACGGTGAGAGGAAAATGCAGATATTTTACGCTTGGCATTGAATGTCAAAAGGTCAAGGAATATGCAAGCGAGAGAAAAGACAGAAGTCTTTCCAGGTGAAAGAGAAGGCGTAGTAGCCCACTCTTGCGACTTCGCAAACGGTGTCACCATCGCGGAGCGCATATTGTGGTAGAAGGTGCGCGAGATATAGTAGGGATTGAGCCGCCGGAACCGCCGGAGTGAATAGAACTTCCGTCGTCCGAATATGGAACCGTTGCGAATGACGGGCGATGTGTAAGGCTAGGAGAGGTCAAGGGTAGATTTGCGGAGTCGGAACTGGGGCTCTGAAGGGCTTTACCCCAGATCTCCGGCGCTCCGTACTCGTACCTCTCTGCCTCAATAGGACAAGTTCCCAGCTTCTTTGGGTTGGATCTAGCTGCTGGAATTTCCTATATCGGCGAAGAAAATATTCATCCCATCCATCAGGATACTCTAGGCCGGATGTCATGATGGTGAATCCCACGCTCATCGAGGTAAGCAAGGGCATCCGACAGGCAATGCATCCAGCTTAATACTTGGCGTCTCTTCTGCTCCCTATTAAGAGCCTTAAATGCTGGAGGGGGAGATTGGATGAAAGCTCGTAGGCTGATATCCGAAGCGGGTGACATCAGAATGTAGCCATTCCTTTGAAATGTATAGGAAGCAAAAGTTTCAACGACATGAGGATGAGACACCGATTTAAGAGCCTCGACCTCCTCTAAAAGATGTCCATTCCCAATGTGCCTTGGGTATCCCCGAGAGGGATCCGCTTCCTTGCCATGATAACGTCTTGGTTCCTGGGAGGTAACTCTGTCGTCGTTTAGTATCATGCCGGCAGGCTGTCGTTTGTTCGCAGAGTCGAGCGGAACAGTTCGTTGTCCTCAAAGGTGATATGCGACCCTTTTGTAATATCCTGGAGAAGGAACGCGCGTTGCTTCCGGAAGAAACGCTTATCCATGTTCTGATCCGGGGGATCGCAAAGCCTGAGGCGCCCAATCGTATCAAGATCAAGCGGTAGATCATCGTCATCCCAAGACTGATCCACAATCTTGAAGATTTGCTCTGGGATACCAAGTTCCCAGAGAATCAGGAACATCTTCCTTGCCCGGTCAACGATCCATTCGCAGTAAGTGTCCTCGGTAAGTCCGTCAAACGACATTGGTTGAGTGAGTAGATGCTTTAAATTTTGACCGGGAAAGTGGCATCTTTTCAATAAGGAAATAGCAGTAACCGTATCTTCTATCCGCTGGTCGTCCCACCAGCTTCTTGTTGCTTCACCATGAAGGTTGGAAGAGGGTTGTAGAGGTTCGAAGCTACCCAGTCCTATTTTATTCCCACAACACAACAAATTAGTATTTTCCCTTAGTTGGGGGACTTTTATTTGAGTCGTACCGTATGTCGCAACTTGGTAGACGAAGGTATCTTGATAGGAAGGTGATTTAGCTGAGCTGTCTCTGTATCCTGTTGACGGCCTCGAAGTTGCAGTCGACGGTCTAGGTGGTGCATCACCAAAAGAATGTATTGATGCTGCCGATTTCGATGATCTCGAGGACGCTTTCGAAGATTTGGATACCACCGACTGGCGAGCCATATTGACCATCTCATCCCTCTGCCTGCTGAAATCGTGCGGCATTGCGTCCCTAGTTTTTGGTCTTTTAGGTATGATTTCCTTAACTTGTACGAGAGTAGCGTTTTTCTGGATTTCCTTTTTGCGTCCAGATAATCTCCAAGAGAATATAGAGCGTAATCGGCCATGATAGAGCTGAGATGAAGCATATATATAAGGTATAATATATAGAAAAGAAAGAGGAAAAAGGAGAAAGAGTAAATAGACGTAAGAAATACGAGAAGGAATATATCGTAAATAATATATTCTCTCAAAATCTCCCCGTCTTTTTTTTTCTTTTCTTTTTTTTTTTTTTTTTTTTCTTCTCGACTTGTTCACGTTCCTAATCAAGGCCGAAAAAACGGAGGTAAGGTGCTTGGGGGTTTTTATTTATACTGTATATAATGTACCGGCATCCCCCAGAAAAGAGAAAAAGAAAGGAAAGCAGGATGGGTCAGGATGCCACCAGCCAAAAGTAAAGGGGGTGGTGTATTGTAAAATTTCAAGACAGAAAGTGGAAAAAAAAGAAAAGAAAACAAAAGAAAATAAAAGAAAATAAAAGAAAATAAAATAAAATAAAATAAAATAAAATAAAATAAATAAAATAAAATAAAATAAATAAAATAAAATAAAATAAAATAAAATAAAATAAAATAAAATAAAATAAATAAAATAAAATAAAATAAAATAAAATAAAATAAAATAAAATAAATAAAATAAAATAAAATAAATAAAATAAAATAAAATAAAATAAAATAAAATAAAATAAAATAAATAAAATAAATAAAATAAAATAAAATAAATAAAATAAAATAAAATAAAATAAAATAAAATAAAATAAAATAAAATAAATAAAATAAAAAAATAAAATAAAATAAAATAAAATAAAATAAAATAAAATAAATAAAATAAAATAAAATAAAATAAAATAAAATAAATAAAATAAAATAAAATAAAATAAAATAAAATAAATAAATAAAATAAAATAAAAATAAAATAAAATAAAATAAAATAAAATAAAATAAAATAAAATAAATAAAATAAATAAAATAAATAAGAAGAAATAAGAAAAAATAAGAAGAAAAAAATACGACCCGAGGCAGCAATAATACACCGTAAATGAGAAGTTCTTGTAATACCGTATCCGTAGACAAAGACGAAGAGTAATAATAATAATACTAATAATTGTAAAACAATGAGAGAAGAGCGGCGATCGACGACGGCGGAGAGAGCCTGTATAATAATAATAAGTAGGCGGACTACACTTTCAAGAGAATATATATAAATGAAATAAAGTGTTCGTCCTTTGACGAATTCTTCAAGAGATTCCGGATCGGCAGAAGGCTAGGAGGCACGCAGACGCAAGCAAGGAAAGAGCACGAGAAGGAAAGTGAACGACAATGCAAAGAACACCCGATGAAAAGATCAAAAGAAAAAAAAAAAAAAAAACCCTTTTGCGTATATATATATATATATATATATATACGCTATAACTATAGCCGTAAATTGCTTTCGCACTTTGGAAGTTCCAAGGGGCTAGATTTTTGATAGCATTGGGAAGAGAGTAAATAGAGTATTTAATCGATAAGAGAGCGTAAGAAGAAAAAGAAAAAGAAAGCAAAGTAAAGTAAAGGTGAAGAATCTCCAAAGGTCAAGTTGGAAACAAAGTAACCATTCAGATTTCCAGCTCTTTCATTCGAGATCGATTTGCGAATACAAAATATTCGATAACAAATCTGGAGAACGGCGCAATATTATAATATATATCTATATCGTTTCCCGATTGTTTCCAGTAAACACTCCTAAACATCAGAAATCACTCTGCCTTTCCTCTCAAACTTTCAGTATCCTTTCTTTCTTTCTTTCTTTATTTTTTCCTTTTCTCTTTTTTTTTTTTTAAAGTCTGCTTTCTCAGTAGTAGTTTAAGTCCAAAGGTATTCACTATACAGTAGGTGATATTGGGGGATGTGACGGCAGCTTGTGGAAATTGGAGGGAATAAGCAATTACCAGTCCCACTGCTCAGGAACTTCTGCGCGAAAAAAAAAAAAAAAAAAAAAAAAAAAAAAAAAAAAAAAGTAAAAATTAGTGTGGGAAATAAAAAAGGAGAGCAAGAGAGGTACCTCTTAATAGTGGAGTGCCGGAGTCCTTTAGGGTTAACGGAATTGCCCAGTATGAATGGAAAAGAAAAAGAAACGAGAGATCAGAAACAGGCACACCTGTGGGCAAAAGGCGAAAGGTCTATTTTCAGGAGGGAAATGGGAAACGGATTCGGATGGCCCCGCTACAGAGGATGCTTACTCTCGACCCCTATTCACCGCGCCCGCAGGACAATAATATATATATTCTTCCACGGAGGTATTGTCAAGGCCAAAGGTATAATAATTAAGGCAGAATAATACACGAAGTTTCCGAATACTTGTTTTGAAGCCGAATCGTAATTGGCATTCTCAAGTGCTGAGCGATCCCATTTTGAGCGCCAGCCTTTGAGAGATCAGTGGTTCTCAGAAGCTTTTCGACCTATTGCGGCCGTGCCAATGGGTCTATCGGCGATAGCGAGGGAGGCGGCATAAACCACATTCCCTTCTGGTCGGATTGTGTCTTTTGGTAGAGGGATAGACCTTGGTTTATTTCTCTTCCTATATGCTGGGAGGTTGGAGGGGTATTGTAATATCGAAATTAGTGCTAATAAGAATCTGTACCTGTATTACAATACATACACATACACATCACAAATAATAGAGTGGGACCCAGAAGGAAAAACTGTGCAGGGAAGAGAGTGTGTACTTACCTGTTAAATTATACCAAAGTATTTCTTCTATAAAATAATTTTTAGTGATCCAAAGCTGTGAGGGTAATGAAGGAAAAGGAAAGCGTCCGTCGCCTAGAGCTTCTAGAAGTCAGGTGCGAACCGAAAGAAGTTCTTAGGCAGAAGCAAAGCCCATGTTTAGACGCGCCACACTGCCCATTAGGTACCTCAGATATCTCTTTAAGTCTTATTTCTTGCCTCTTTCTTCGGATATTCAGACCGACAGCGGTCGCAGTGGCGTATCTTTGCGCAGAAAGCGTAATCAATAATGTTCCGAAGGCTTTCGAAGCATCCAAAGAAGCCCTGCATTCTGGCGTTGCCGTGCACCCTCGCCGTCTCATTTCTTCTTTGCCCTCATTTCTCGGTGTTGGTCTCTGCGCTGAGGCACTTTCTTCAACCTTATTTATTTATTTATTTATTAACCTCCCTTGAAAAGAGCCAGTGTTCACTGTTCAGACCAGCACGATACGAGCAGGTTAGTTTTGCCCACAGCACGCTAAATGGAAACAAAGATGAAAGCGAAAGATAAAACATGAATGATCCTGAAAGCTGTTGGACCTACTCTATTTTCACCCCCTCGTCCGTGGAGCCGGACCCAGAACAGGGCTCGCTTTCTTTTTTCTCCCCCAATCTTCACATGCTCATCGGCAAACACGTGTTCGAATGACCCAATTAGCCATTTATCATTTCATATCCCCCACTCAGTAAGAGATTTATTATTCATGATATTTCGTTTCGCCAATATACCCATACCGTTTAGGGCTAAATTATCAAACCTGTCTGTTGATGTTTTGGTTCGTGTAAGCGGCTTGATCACCATAAAACCATGCTCCTGGTCGTTCTTTAATATAAGTATTAATCAGATACCTTTATATATAAGCGGATCCCCACCGCCAAAATCTCTAAGCTTTGAATGGATGGTATCATGATATGAGCAATGTCAATCACAAAAGCCCATTCTCCGTTTATTCTCTTTTTTGAGTTGGATTGGAGCCTCCAATCTATACGCTCTCGCAAAAGTACGGGGTAAGTTACCCCTTTATTGCGCACGAATAGTCGTTAAAAATGAATATATCTAGAAAGAAATCCGAGCATGCAGGAAATCGGACAAGCTAAAAAACCACATGGTTTTCGCCATCGCGCTACGATGTCATCATACATTTCCCACACTAGTTTTTTTTCTTTTTGAACTTCCGCACCTGGAGACCTGTTGAGACATCCCTAAGAAAAAGAAAAGAAATGAGGAAAGTTGGCAACTCCACGAGGTCGAGCTAGGCAGCATCCACCCACGTTTTTCTCTTCCTGTATTCCTGGAATGCTCTTTTGCAACTGCCCATGTGGCGACTGAAACCCGGAATCAAAGGTCCTTTTCATTTACATATATTTTAAATATTCAATCCATTAGAACATCCGAAATTTGTGGCAGAGGGTAGAGAACGGATCATACTCCGATTGACCGATTAGGATTTGTTCCTGCACCTCTACGTTAGTTTCAAACTTCAGGCGCACCACGAGTGCACAACGTGTCTATAGGGTTTGAATCAATTGCGCTAGTGGAATATTATTACTATACTTTTTTGGGGGGCTAATTACTTAGTGTTTTCTCTTCTCCGTGCCCTTTTTTTTTTTTCTGCGACATGTCTTATCTAGGAAGCACCCGAATCCCTACTGGGGGTTCGGTGCTGTGGGGTTCAAGACATATCCAGGAGTCTGGGACATTAAAAATTGATGGGTTAGAGATACTTGCGCGCATCAAGGGTCGAATCTGGGAAATTTTCCAATCAAACCGACCCAAGCACCTTTATTCAGAGGATCACGTATACGTCCAAGCAGAGACATTAACTATATGCTACCTCATCTAGATCTCGGTTCACTACAAACCACCGGTTTCTTGTGGTGGATAGTCCCCATGTACACCATGGAGAGGCGTGGTTGGCAGGAATTAGATATGGACGACAAGGAAACGCAATTGTGAGCAATTTTCCCACGTGGAGTATAACATTATAATAGATTGAATATCGAAGATTATTCGTTCGTTAAGGGGGAACACTCAACTGCAACCGACTAAGAAAAGACGCTTGCTAACGATTTGCTGTTATTGAAACTTGAAAACCTGATCGTCAGGCGAACAGGCTGTCGCCAGAACAGGGAGGCAATGGGAGAGCGTAAAGTTTAAAACGTCTTCGTTAACTGTTAAATATTTACAATGATGTAAACAAAGCCGAGTTGTGAAGCTTGATTTTGTGGTGTCGAACGTGCCGTGCTCTCAAGCCATACCTCCATCAAATATCCTATTTCGAGCTACTAAGTAGTATTAATAGTGTTAGTTTGTGCAGATATTTGATCAAATTGATATACAATAACTGTGGACCAGATCAACTAAACGGAACACGGCTCCGGTGCCCGCTTAAGTGGACCGCGCTTGAGGCTTTAATTTCGCAGCTACCAGGGTACTTCCTGTCAAGATAGCCTCAGACAGGAGGTTTCTCTGAAATTCAAATTTCATCTTCCAGCACCGAAGCAACGTCGCATTGTTGAAATTCCGATATATATTTTATTCCGTGTTTTCAGGGAAATATCTTTCGGAACTAAAAGCTATGGAACGGAACGCTTGAAAAATGCGACAATATTTTAACCATACTGAAAGGAAAGTCAGTACTATTTCCAAATCCGGTCCGGGTAATATTACCTCCTACCTTACCTGTATTGATAAATATATAAAAAAAAAACCCTTCAGCTAAGTGGAATTTTTACTAATTCGACGACACTAGGGGCTCCTTGATGTGTAGATGTGTCCCGGAAATAAAATAAAATTAGATATGACAGCCCCTCACCCTTCTAGAAGCAGCGGATCCATGGAAGGATGGACAATTTTGATTAATGTCTGACACTCTAGAATCGTAGCTTCTTAGCAATCTTATTGCCGTTATCATCCTTCGCTTTTCGGAATGGCGTCAGTGCTCCGGCGGTGCGGCGAAAGAACGGACACCTGTCCACAGAATCTGCGGCAAGAGGCATGACCAATACAGTTGACCGTTTTTTTTCGCTTGGATCCTGTCTCAAGATCCCGTTGGACTGGGACACCGTCTGCCTGTGAACCCTGCCCACTTCTCTCATAAAACCAACAAGTACCTGACAACTGCTGCAATGAAGCAGGAAAATGAATATTGAATAGTGCCTAGGGGCCGGTGGTAATCTGGGTTGAAATAAACTCGAGAACCATGAGTGAGGTACCCGGTACAAGTAACCCCGGTGAGATATTCAAACGTTTCATTCATTGTCGCGGATATATCATGGTCGTTGGTGAGCATGTGAATATTCGCATCAAATATAAGGCGCCGCAGTATTGGAAAGTGGGGGGGTTCGCATTACAGGATACCAAACTCCAAGAATTAGGTTTGATATCATGATTGAGGTGCTGAGTGCCTGGGTAGTAGTAAGAAATTTTGACGCTGGTGTCTTTAGCCTATTAAGATAGCGGTTGGAAATAGTGCAAAGCTACTATAGCTTTGCGATACGGGAGTTTTTTTTTTTTTTTTAAAGAAAGAATAATGGCGGCAAGTCGCCTTCATAGGAGTAAAAGTTGTTCTTTTTTTTTTTCCAGCACAATTCCAGCAACTTTTCATTCCGTATTCTCATTCTTACCCACTTGACACTATAATTATTACCATCGTCGTTTTCTTTTAAATCCATAAAATTAAACTTAACATTTTGGGTACAAATTTCGGTTGGAGCTCATCGATTCTTCCTACTATTCGCTCGTTGTTTGTATATCCTCACCTTTCCAGGGCCTTGTGCATGCAAACAACCTAGATTTCAAAAGCGAATATCAAAATGAAAACCAACATAGGAGAAATAGAAATCCTTGACGGGCGCTGTTCGAAGATGCTCTCGTGGAAGGAATATCACTACTACACCACCGACACCGAGAGGATAGTCAAGCTCGGGATCATATTTACTGTTGAAACATGCGACGAAGGCGCCGAGAGCCACCTGCTCCGGAGTGCTCTGATCCCCATCTCGCTGTTTGATCTCCACATGGCTCTGAAGGCGCTGGCGGGCTGAGCAAATTACTCGATGACAACAAAGTCGAGGAAACTCGTTTAGCTTGGAGGCACATACTAGACACGGTCCTTGTCGTCCAACCGTGTTCCAACTTTGATCCTTTCGATGAGACGTGCAGGGTATTTGCGGGTAGAGATATCCTGAGCTCGTGTGCGTGCGCCGGCTTCGCACTCTCGGAGATGAACTGATAGAAATATTACAGTGCGTGTCACTTAATTTCCTATCTGGTGCCTATCCGATGGGAGCATTGAAGTGCTTAAACACTTGGAACACTTAGATGTTTTGAAGAAACAATTCCAGGCTTTGCAAGGATAGGATCCTTGTATGGCGAGTTGGAATGGAATGGAAACCCGCCAGCGGAGAATACGCCCATCGAGAGGGAGACTATCGGCGCGATTCAAAGAATGGCAACCTACATCGGGGTTCAGGTGAGTGATCCTATAGAAGTACCATGCAAAGGGTCCTCAATTTCGACGAGAAACTAAACATAAGACCATCTAGGTGGTAACCGAAATGACATGCGAAGCAAGACCCAGGAGAAGGAAGTATACACGAAGGTCGAACCAGAGCCTAAACCCGCACCCAAGGATAGTTCTTTACCCTTGAGAGGAACTTGCGATAATAAGACTCCAAAACAAGCTGGCGGCCTCGAAACTAATTGGTCTTCATCGAATTTGCGGAGCCAAGGCCGATTAGCGTTTAATACATCTAGCAGTGCTGAAATTATTCCGTTGGAAGCAGCAATCTCGAATGGAAACGTTGGACCCGGCTTTACGGTGTCCATTAGTAGCGCTGGGGACGATTCCAAGCCTACTCAGTTGGCCAAATATCCAGAGTTCCTCAACGATGTACGAAGAGCCAAACATCCATCAAAAAAAAAAAAAAAACATGCATTTTTTGCTAACTTTGAATTACGGTAGAGAAATGGGTCTATCTTCATCAATTGCTTCAACTCTTACGAGACTGTCAATAACTGTTGCCACTCTGGAAATTCGGATCATGCAGTTGGTGTGCTGTCCAATAAATCTTCAAGGCCCGCAGAGGCGGTTGCGCGCTTTGACGTACCTAGGAAGCCTATACCTTCCTCGATGGCTCTTGTGAGTGGCGATAAAGACATGCCGCCGGTCAGCAAAAGTACTATACGGAGCAATATAAGGCCAGGCCATTCGGACAAAGCTTGCGAGACAACAAACTAGAATCTTTGGGAAGCCACATTTGTACAGGCAGCATTTATTCAGGATTGAAAGAAGCGTCACATCCCGCAAGCCCTGTAAGGTCTAAAAAGGCGCTCAACATGACTCGTTGTTCCCGAAGCCTAGAGACCCTGGCGAAAACGGAAATCGAGAGTCGCATCGAGGTTCGCAGAAGAGTATATGGGGAAGCCGGATGAAAAAGCTACCGGTATCTCGTCATTTGATATGTCGAATATGGCAAAGTTCATTCAGCAAACGAAATACAAGCCCCGCCCACCTGTCGCGGGAGCGTTTTCACCCAGGGCCAGTAGCGCATTTCATCAAAACCCTCCAAGCTCTTCCATGAAAAATTCGCCTGTCCGGTTCCCACCGCATACTTGATATCGACACCGTTGGGACCTCGCTGTGTTCCAGTGATGTCGACAATACTTTCGTTAGTAGGCGGTTGCACATGAGAGCGAATAATCCTGAAAGCTCACCAGGCACCAGCGGCAGTATTAAGGAAGGCTCCAAAACTATAGAGAGAACCCCTTCAGAGCTGACTTTCAGCAACCGTCTGCGCCGCCGCCTTGAGTCCCAGGACTTTCAACACCCTCGCACGGCTTCTCAAGGCAGTCGCGAGAGTTTGCTGGCCTGGGAGGTTGGAATCAAACGCGGTATTGCGTTGACGACCGACGAAATGGAGCCTGTCCTCCAGAACCTCCAACGGTTGTATGAATCTCACTCTCAGCAAGCCTTGTTGTGCGACAGCGCAGGATTCGATAATGAGGGGAATTCACACAGATAGTGCACCCCGTCCATTCTGAAATTTCAATCAAGCCCAACTTCGACCAGGGATTCGAAAGTGTGGGAAACTATGAACGAGAAATTCCAAGATCATATCGCTGCTGCTGCTGCAGTTCCGCCACAAAGATCACAATACCACTGAGTTCCAAGATCCCCAGAGTTTTCCCACTTACGACAGCCTTCCGAATAAAAACCTAAAAGGCTCAGACTTACGAGAGTCAGCGTGCGCTAGCCATGGAGGCGCGAAAACACTTGATCATCAGTCACAGGCATAGCATCTCGGAAATGCTGCCACCCGACGAACATTTGGAATTCGGTCAGCATTCTCAAAATGAGAGGAGCACCAGTCTCGGCCGACAAGGATCTTTGGTCAAGTCTACAGCCATGATATACGAGGATATGAGTCGCTTGTCCAAGGGTTCCACCGCAGCTGACAAGGCGGGCCGAAGGGTTACCAGTCGGCCGTTACCGTCTTCTCCTCCGACGTCACCGGAGAAATCAAATGTTGACGTTTCGTTTGTGGACCCTACGAGCAGCTTGATGGTGGAACCGGGAAACGTGGCGGAGGATTCTATCCTTGGACGTGCTGATGTCGATCCTGTGCTGGGAAAAGCGAGCAGGTTTCTTGATGAAATGTTCTGAGATTTGTATTAAACCATCAGAGCGAACATGTTTAAAATAAATAAATAAATAAATAAATTGCGGGAAGATATTTTGACTCTTTCGTGGACTGGCCGTCTATGACTTCATTTCTAACCAGGGGCCGTAATCGATAAACATCCTCGATCTGTCCATAAAATAAGATACTGAAAGTATAGAAATATTCTATTTTAGTACTGGCTTTTTCTTCTTCTCTGTATTTAGACACTCAGAGAGCAGACAGAAAATCTGGCCGTTAAAAGTAATATAATTGTGCTACCTTCGGATCCGGAATAATAATATAAAACTGTACAAGGATATGAAATAATAGTATCAGCCTGTTCATACCTAAGCCTCGCAAAGAATTATAGGCCTCCAGTATCTTCAAAGAGTTTTTGCCTAATATTTTCCCCATATGGAGCGGTACCGTCTTGCTGCATCGGACGATATACAGTAAATTTAGTGGACTATACAGTTGTTTGGGAAATAGGTGGTTCTTACTGCCAAAATCATGTATCAATTTTTCTAACGGAATAGAGTCGATGACAGATAAAAATTATACGATCAGAAATAAATACCTATATTATATTCGTTAGGAGATATACCATATATGTGCCGCTACTTTACGAAGTGAAAGACTTATCAATCTTACTCTCTAGAGAGGTAGAGTTCCAGTTACTACTAATTCGTATCATGGAAATTATTTAATCAATATATATCTCTTCGTTCTTACTATCCGGTATATCATAATCCATTACAAGGGAGGGTATATGGGGACTTGAATAATTACATACGCAGGGTAGTTTTAAACACTCAACGACATGAAACAATATATTCATCCAGGTTGTCAGCGGTATATATTACATCGTTGCCATTGTAACGCTGGGATAAATCTTTACGCAGCTCCATTTTGCTTTAATATCGCGATAATGGCATTCATGGCCCTTCTTCCCCGCCAAACGAGGCGGAGTCAGTCCGCTCCCGTCCTTGGAGTTCACGCAGCCCCGTTCGCAAGGAGAACCTCCACGATATCCGTGAAAGCCATATTCAGCGGCTTTATGCAGCGGAGTACACCCGTCTTGTGCCTTTGGACCCACGTTGGCACCTTTCTGGAGTAGCAGCTTGACCATGTCCACGGACCCTGCTCCTACCGCGTAAGATAGCGGTGTTTGGCCATACTAATCAACGGGATCTATCTCGATGTCCTTAATCTGGAGAAGCTCTTCGACTATAGCGGCCCCCGCCGATCTAACTGGCGTATCGCAAGCTGTATGCAGCGGCGTCCTGTCCCATCGATCCCTCACGTTGACGTCTATTTTCTTGGTCGCGAGGAGCAGCTTCATGACGCGAGCTTCGCCCGCCAGGTAGCTATACCGAAGGGTGTTCTTCGTATTTATTCTTCCAATCTGGCTTACATTCTCGTTGGCGAGAAGGTATACCACGATTTCTTCGTTGCCATATTCCGCGGCCCGACACAGTATCGTGTTTCTGAAGTTGTCGTATCGTTGGGATCTACAAGCTTGGAAATGAACAGGAGCTTCACCGTCGCATTTTGCCCATTCTCGGCGGCCAGGAAAGCCGGGGTCCTGCGGTCCCAGTCGCGAGCGTCAACATCCGCGCCGTTTGCGAGTAAACATTTGACGGCGGCCACGTGTCCCGCGGTTGCGGCGTAAAACAGCGGCGTTCAGCGGAAGGAGTCCTCAGTTACTATATGCGAATTATGGCTCGGTCCGGCGGCATCCTTGTCGATCAAAGCAGCGATTGTTTTGTTAAGACTAAAAAATGCTGCGAGGTGCATCCCATTCGGCATCAATTGTTCCGAACCGATCCTGCGGGTAGAAGCGGAGTAGAACGGCGCGGGAGTCATATCTGTGCAAGCGCTCTAATTTTATTCTCATTCCTGAAAAAAATTTAGCTTTGCTTCGTTCACTCCACGGGAGACCCCAAACGTGGTCCCCCAAATAGTCTGCTGCGTAGTTGTAAAGCCGATATTTGGAGAGTCGAGCTTTGGTCATTGATACCTTGGGAGTATCTTTGCAATGGCGCTTTCGAAAGTATCGTACGACACGTAAGTAACCAGGGTTCTAGGTATATCCTCCCGGGCGGTTGGAAACCAACGCTGTTCCGTCCTTATAAATATTGTTGGGGTCGTAAAATGCACGAAACGGATGACATCGCTTTCCTCGTCGACGGTGACCAGGCCCGCCCAGGCTGAAACTATGTCATCAATTTCCGAGATGCTCCTATCGTCGAGATCTTCGGGTACATCGGTTTCCACGGCGAGCGCGTGTTGAAGTTCGATAGTCGTGAGCGGTCGCTGGCCGCAGCTTATCCGGGAGAGTGCCTGCTTGGCGAGGTCTTGGGACTCCGGAACGGATTTTTCGATCGTCTCCATAGCCTTCTCGTACGATTCGTTGTAAGCGTCACTCCCTTTCGGGAGGTTTTCTGATGCTTTTTCCAAAGTCTTCGGCGACCTTAACCCGATCAATGAGTTTATGTGGAGTTGGGGCAGAAGGAACCTGGCTCGTTCACGTCAGCTATTATCGATGTCGTAAAACTTATGCACAGAAGCCCCGGAAGTAAAAATAACTTGAGGAGTGACGAGGCAAGATACTGACATCCGATTGACCGCTTTTACTATTCTCTTTCAATCGACTCCTACAGATTTAGGTCTCGTGGAACAAATCTCGGCAGACTTGCGATATTGCCCTCAATATACCTTCGTATATCTTCTTCCTGCGCGCGAATTTCAAACGGCTTCCAAGCCTTAAACTCGTCCACAATCTCGGGTATGAACCTGGAGTTACGAACAAGTTAGAGCTAGCTGTAGCCTATAGATTAAGCAAAAGCGATAGTAGCTTTTTCCTGTCACCCGGTTCGACATTTGGCATTTGTCGAGCGCATCGATGACGATGAACGTTCTTGAAAATGATTGGACTACCGACTTCAAATCCTTTAAGATTTCGGCGAATGACGGAGGCGATTGACACTTGCGGTACTTCTTGTACAGGCTTATCAGATTGTCTCTTCCCGCTTCAGATTGCTGGCTGAGCTGCTTCAGCAAGTTTGCCGCAATGTCGGTTGCCGTTTGCTCATGCTGCCGGCGGAAATTGCAGTATATGAAGGCGATACCGACGTCCAAGTCGTCTCCAAATTTATCGAACAGGTAATTCACGACCGCGGGGCTCCATATTGTCTTTCCAGCACCGGAAAACCTGGACAAAATAGCACATCACCTTCCTTTGCCGTCCATTGCTTAAATCCATGCGACGCAAACAGCCACCGCCCCGTACCTTCGTAAAGCAGCTTGATGAAATCGCGGTGCTGCATCGCATAATCCACGGGCGCAAGCCATTCACTTGCGGCCTCACGTTCCGCCCGCATTTCCTTATCATCTTCCCGCCGATTCAAACGGTCCACGCCTTCCTTCGTATCGAAGGCCGTGTTCGACATTATCTGGCCCAGGAAAGTATTGAAGACGCCAATGTTCATCGTGAGCCTCTTTTGGAAGTCGTCGACCACATCTTGGTCCCACCTCAACCTTTTCCACACGCTTCGCCTTGCCGCTGAAACTTTTCGAGCTGGAATCTACTTCTTGGAAAGTGTCCAGCTTGCTTTGCAGCCTTTGGAGGGTATCTTTACACTCCGTGCCGATCTCCTTCAGCCTAGTTTTCTGCTGAGACGTGAGATCCCTCTGGGAGAGCGTATCGTGGGTGTCCCGTAGGACCTCAGTGAGTATACGGACACTGCGAATGAAAGTAAATTACAAAAGAATTATCATTAGCTACAGTATTAGGCAGATCAGCCGGTTTGGGAAAAAGTTACGTACTTACTCCTTGTAAATATCTCTGAACTGCTCCGGCGCGTCAACGAACCGGCTGCGGACCTCCTGTGCGATCTGCAGCACGGTAATTATAATGAAATCTCCGATGCCGAGTCCGAAATTCATTTCCGATACCTCTCGATCTTCTTTTACTAAGAAATATTTCTTATTTTTCTCATCTGTAGATCTGCTCTTAATTAGCTCCTTGATTATATGGAATATTTAGGTCGATGGTATTTTAGAAGCTATAACAATCACGCAGAAAAGCGGGGAGCAAGTCTTAACAATATCTATTGGAGTTTGCAAAGAAGGCTGATGTCAAATGTAAAATGAAAAGATTTATACACGCCTAAGCGCGAATCTGCACGCTCCTATAAGGCTCTTATGAAGCAAGAGGCGATGGTCGCAGGGGCAGTAGGACTTGATCTGAGTAGTGGTTCTTGCTTCTGAAATATCTAGTAGAAGACGGCTGTGTTGCATGTTATTGCCTGGATAACTTGCCTTGATCGCTAACTTAGAAGTGTAGAGAGACCTGAACCTATAAAAATTTCTATGATACGAGATGCTACCTAAAAAGAACAAAAGAATAAATGAAGAAAAACGAATCTAAACGCCAGCCAGTACTTTCTGATGCTTCTTGATCGTCGCGTCGTGTATCGTGCATAGTATAACCCGAAGTAACAAACAATAATGATGCTTCAAAGTCAAATAAACCACCAAATAGAAAAAAAAAAAAAAAAAAAAAAAAAGGCAATCGAAAAATCTCCCATGAGGATAAATCCCAGTTGCGTCGTGAAGTCGTCAATAATTCCTAAATAAATCGAGTGATAACGTGTAAATCTCCGAAGAAAAATGAGAAAATTCAATAGAAAACGCCTCCGTTGCCGATATTATCTTTCGCTCCTACCGTCAAGTAGAGCGCTCCCCTTGATCCTCCTGCCCGTGCGGCGGCGTCGTCCTCCTCCACCGCTCGCAGTCTTCGCAGCGTTCTCCCTGCAAATCTGAAGCGCCGCTTCCTCGTCTTCCCTGCGCTGAACATTTCATTGACTTCCGCGCAACATTGTAAAACTTTGTCAGTTCACCTTCTTTATTCAAAGAATATAGCAAAACAGAAAAGTGGGAGGAAGGGATAATATAATATCATACCCCAAAAATCCGCCTGCGGGCCCATCAGCTTGTGCAAAATTTCCATCTTAGCACGGGATTCAGCCATCGCAGCGGTATTCTGCGCCAATAAACTGCGGAAAAGGCCACTGATCTGTTCGGGGTAACGAGGGTAATTCATGCCGTAGCTGCCCCCAGACCACGACTCAGCTCCATCTCCGCCTCCACCTCCGCCCCTACCTCCAGCGAAGAAATTACCGGCATTGCGCGGATGTTTTTCTTCTGGCACTTCTTCGACGTGAGGAACAGGTTCCGCCGGTTTGTCGACCCTAGGATTAGGAGGAATGCGGCGAAAGGGCGTTTGTATCTGCTGTGCGGCTCTGGGCTGACGCTGGGACTTTTCTGGACGGTCATATGGTTTAGGCAGTGTGCGAGGTCCAGGCCCGCGCCTAGTCTGACGACGTCTCGTAGTAGACGGCAGCTGCTTTGGCGGCAGCGGCGGCGGCGCATCCTCAACCGTAGGCGCGGGATGGTTGCTGACCTGTTGAGGGGAAACCGTCTGCCAGTACGTTTCTTCAAAGACTTGCATAGCGTCTTTGGGTTCTCCGGGGGCATCCTGGCTGCTCTCACTCCCATCCCATCGACTAACGGCCAATTCAAAGCAGGATCAAGGGTAATACCTGCGTCGAAGGGGTTCTCATCCTCCCCGACGGTCATCTCGTCGTCCGGATCCGAGCCACCATGGGTGAATCTTCCCGGTCGAGCTTGATGAACTCACCCCAAGGCCAGGCGTCATTAACGTAACCTGGAAAGTCCCTCAGCTGTTTATCCGTGAGACCGATACGAGGCTCCTCTACTTTGACGACATTTGGCGCTGCTCCGTTCGCTTCGGTGTTTTGGGAAGCCGTTCCGACGCGCTGCACGTCAGAAAGGCTCAAATCAAAGAGGCAGCATCTCGATCCATAGTCGTGGAAGGGTGATACGTGGAAATCCCTAGCATCGCTTCCAACTGATCATCGAGCTCGCTATAAGGTGGACAAAGCGTCTCACTTTGCTCAGGTTTAATACGGTATAAGGATGCATCGCGAAGTTGCTGTTTTCTTCTTCTTCCTCGAATTTAATCTGCATTTCGGAAGCTGTACGTTGATGATGAGAATGGAGAGAGGAAGAAAGATGAGGAACTGCTATGGAATCAATATATGAGCTTCTCTGAATTCCATACATTCCCAATGTTGTTCTAGAAACATATCAAGCGATCCATCGTGGAACGAACCTTCGTCGGGGGATCTTTGCTGCTCTTTAGCAGACATGTATTCTGGAATGATCATGTTAGCCTTTAACTCAGGATATGATGAACGGAATGGCGTAGAAATCATCTGTATAGCTGGCTTTTCTTTTCCGCCCATCTCCGTTCATCATGGTCCGCTTGGGAGCCATATTAAGAACTTCACGGGGCACTTTCTTGAGAATCGCTATGAGTTCATAGAGGGGACGTAGGAGGTTGTAGGTTGTCCAGGATTAGATTGTGCATGTCATTTGAATTCATATTTTTCTATATCACACTTACCAGTATCGCTTCCACTGGACGGATCATGATCACCGGCGCTAGTATTAGTAGCTTCCGAACTAAAATGGTTTCCTTTGTCATGATGGTTCAACGTTAGTATTAGATCAAAGGGATACTCAATAGATCGTAGAACAGAATGTTCCGCAATCAACTATTCAAGATTCGCGAGTTGCAGTGTCGAGACGAGCCGAGCCGAGCTAGCTCCATTACCAAGGGAAGTTGGGATAGATGCGACAATGGAATCATCTCAGATACTTACCGCTTTTTTCTCTTCGCGACAAGCTCTTTTACACTTGCCATGTCTTCGACGCCACGTTTAGAGCGTTAAAATTGGCGACGCTTATTTCGAGCTCAGCATAAACGTTCTTCCTACCAGGCTCTTATAAGTATATATAAACACTTAATGTATTTTCATTCAATAAGGACTTCAAGAAGCACTGCTAAGCCTTTTAGTACGATAATACGAACAAATGTATAATCTTCGTAAGCTTGAGTATGTAGATAGTGGATGAATTGGAATCCAGTAGTTGGTTAATTATTTGGATAAATAGGTATAAATGCGTGCGAAGCTGCGCTTTCGGCCTTTCAGTGGATCAGCAGCAAAAATAGGTGAGTAGTAGGGTTCGATCAAAAAAAAAAAAAAAAAAAAAGAAAAAAAAAAAGATTCAGGTTACGAGATGAGTAGTAAGGCTGATTATTCGTTATTTCTCATTATAAGAAGAGCTGCTATTTTACTTTTTATTTTTTAACCTCTTTTCAGTGAATGAAGCGTCCCTAGACTGTTGACAAAGTGGAGGGATAAACACTTCTTCCGTAGTATCGTAAAGTATGCTGTTTTACTTAGAAATCGGTTTCAGTTAAATGTCTGCTATGCTCACCATCACGTTGTTAGAATCAAGTGAACGATAGTACTAATCCTAGTTTTTATTATTTTACTATCGTTATCTGAGATTTTATAGGGTGTAAAAAGGTGCATATGTGGTCGATGCGGATCACGTTAATTGGGAGCTCTTTCTGCTATAACTAAAATATGAAAGCAACTTGAATAGCATTTGCCTAACTTTTGAAGCTCGTAACTGCTTTTCTTTTTTACGCTTTGACCATCAGAATCAGTACCAGCTTCGATATCAATTTGAATAAAAAAAAGATATAACATTAATCGTCAAAGTTGCGCTTTGTTACTGAAGAGTTCAAGCATTGATACCCAGCTGCTTCAGCAGCTCCTTGCCCAGGGCGTAGCAGACGCCGGATTCTGGCCGGTGATGAGCTTTCCACGCGTCCAACAGCCACTTTAGCTCCCCAGTTCTGTCCGGCGCTGACAAAGTTGGCACCCTCTTCTTTGATCCTTGTTTCGAGGAGGAAGGGGACGACTTTGTCCAATCCGACCCTATTTTGGTGAAAATTATCGTCAGAAATCTCTCTTAAAAATAATAATAACAATAAGCGGCCGCATAGGGTAGAGAATCTACTAGTACTCACTCCTTCTCCTCAGCGTCCGTAAAACCCGTGACTTCCTGCCTTTAACCAAAGGCTCGCCATTCGCCAACTTTACGTTAACAAAGACCGCCGGGCCGTGACAAACAGCACTAACAATCTTCCCCTTCTCGTAGAACTCCTTAATCAAGTCGATCGACGTCTGATCCGTCGCGAGGTCGTAAACGGGACCGTGGCCGCCGACGTAAAAGATGGCATCAAAGTCGTCGGCCTTACCCGTGAACTCGGAAAGCTTGCGGGTGTTCTCCCAGAGGGCGGTTTCGTTCTTGACAAAGTTGGAGCTTATTTCGTCGCTCTTGAAGGCTTCGACGGAGTTTGGGTCCAGGGGGGCTTTACCGCCCTTTGGGAGGCGACGGTGATGTCGACGTGCGGTTTGAGGACCTCGTAAGGGTGGGCGAATTCGGGCTAGAGATGCATGAAATTGGTTAATTATAAGTGGATTTCAGGTTTTAGGTATAGAAATGGGGTCTTACGAGGTACCAGCCAGTCGGCTTGCCGGTGTCTCCAAGCTTGTCGTGCGACGTTAGGACGACGAGGACGCGGGCTTGTCATCTTGAATGTGTGTTGAAGTAATAAGGAGCTATGGACTAGGAGGTAAGAAATTATTGTTCTGACTATCCTCGTTAAGAATTGACTGTAGGCTAACGATGTTGGTGAAATAGCAAGCTTTTCTTTCGATTGGGTTGAGGGATGAGTGGAGTTTATATAGACAAATTGATATATACTAGGGGTATGCGGGGTTTCTAGCTCTGAAGACGTCAACTGCTAAGGGTATTACGACAATGCTCAATTTCAATTACTTAATTACAGCTAGTAATCCATACAGTTTCAGATTCCTTTCGGAGGGAACGCGTACGTGCTTAGAAATTGCAATTGACAGTCAAGCACTACCCCTCAATCCGTACAAATAAATTGTTCGAGAATAATATATATATATATATACATACATATACTTATATGGTTGCCCCGCAGTTCGTGCCGCGGGTGGGGGGGGGGGAGTGGTGAGATGTACATACTCAAGTATGCATGTACTGACGTGCAGTTCAAATCGGTGCAACCAAGTCAAAAAAGAAAAAAAGAAAGAAAGGTCCCCTCCCAAAAGCTCTTCGGATCTAACCAGTAACCAGTTACCAGCAAACGAGATTTTCAGCCGTCCGCCGGAAGTTCGTAGTGGGGTAAGTGAAGCTAGACTAGCTTCCACCGGCAACTGCCAGTAAACTGCTGTGCTGCTGTATAGTTCTGGCATCGATCGCTGTCGATCGTCAACAATTAAAGCCTACTAGGAATGCCCTAGTGTCCTTTTTTGGCTAGAATAGTGAATGGATAGAGATTAGACCGCTCTCCATTATTGGGCTGATTCTTCCGTTACACAGGGAGATCGTTGCGTTCGGCGTGTCGCGAGCCGTGGCAACTTGGGATGATGCATAAGCGAGGTTGTGGGTTCTTAGTATTACTAAAAAGCATTCTGTCGGATTTAAGCAAATTACGTAGTACCTCCTTCCTCACGCTGCACACAGCAATGCAAAAAAAAAAAAAAAAAAAAAAAAAAATTCATTAATAAACCTTCATCAAGTCTGTAAAAGCCGACCTATCTCTTAGATCCGTGTGAGAGAAAGGCGTCGAACCAGGAAAGACCCTTATGCGGTGAATGAGAGGCGACTCTTTTACTGAGATATTGCGACTTTCGAGAAATTTCTTCAATGTTAACATCCATGAACACTTCTCATGTCCACGAAAGTATAAAATGGAAAAGGCTCGTAATTGGTACCAGTATTACGGCGATTAATAATACCATAACTTGCAAAGCCTCCGAACATTTCGCATTGTGTGCGTACAATCCCGAGGGTGACCCAGAAAAGGGAGTATAGATTGGAAAAGAGTCAGAAGGGAAGCCAAGCCTAACCTGGGTAACAATAATTGCAAGGGCCTTCTTAAAGTGTTTACAACCTACATGTATACAGGCCATCAATTTCATAGTAGACGACCGAATTGAACACCATTGTAAGGTAAAAGATACGGGCGAATCTTTCGGGGAATGTAAAATGTTTGGCTCCTTATCGTTACTTCGGGATATAGTGTTTTAGAGCGTAGTCCAGATTGAAATTTTGATACAAAAAGAGGATTGGATAAAAACCCTAACAAAAAAAGAAACCCAGAAAAAAAAAAAAGAGAAATAACGCCTGCATCTGTCTTGAACGTTGAATTACTATGTGTAGCTGTCTCAATATTAGATAGTAGTATATAATCAAGTAATGAATAGATCAGTGAATTCATAGGATAGAAATAGACAAACTTATATTGAACTTGGAACGGTAAACGCCGAAGTAACTTGCTAACAGAATAACAAACAAAAAAGCAGCGGTGGCACTGTACTTGAAAACATGAAATCTTGGCACCGTATCAAGGACCCCCGGTCAAAGTAGTAACTTTAAGTAAACGCCATGAACTCATGAAAAAAAAAAAAAAAGGAGCAAAAAGTAAGAATCGAAGCGTGAAATCATAAAAGGTTCATAATATAGTACTCGGTAACAATCGCAAAGCATCAACGCCTTTCTCGTCTTCTCCTTTATACAATGTGCGTTTGTCATTTTCTTTTTTCTTACTCAAGCCCCAATCTGCTAAATTGCCGTGGGCTTTGAGCACCCACTGCCGCCTCCTCTCTCTTCCGATCTTAGCAATAATCAGCGCCTCGCGGATGTGACTCCTGCTAAAGCCCCACTCTCTCCTCGTCTCGCCTGCCAACTTCTTCGGGCCGACAATCTCCCGCCTGATCGCTTCCTCAACTTATCAATAACTCTAGAATCCTCCCTGCGTAACGTAATAGCATCGTCCTCGTCCCTCTCAAATATTTCCTCAAGTATCTTCCGCCTAGATGCATCGGCCTCCATGGGCGTCTCCCTCTCGTAAAATACCTCCATTGAGTGCATGCGCTGCGCGACGTCGGGATTCTTCGGGAACAAAAGGCTGTTGAGAAGCGTCCAGTGGCGTCCCTCCCACTCTTGCGGGACGACGAGCGGTTTCTTGGAGCCATCCTTGAGCAGACGGGCGTTAGGCGGTGAGGTTCAATGATACGAACACCGTCGAGGAGTCTCCTCTTCGGCTGCGGCTTTTGTGGAGAGTGTTTCTTGGCACTGACGCCGGCAACGGGTGAGGCCCACTTGACGGATTGAGCGCCTGCGCTTTCTCCGTCGGAAGACCCGGAAACGGAGGGTGACGGAGACTTCTGGGCTTCAGGCGTATGTGGAAGGTTGGTCAGGTCTATAGACTGATATTCTTTTGGTGTGGCAGATTTCGTGGCAATTTCCTCCTCGAATTCTTCCTCAGAATCTTCTTCTATCTCTTCTCTAACTTGTTCGATTTCTTCTTCAACCTCTTCTTCAACTTCCTCTTCTACCTCTTCTTCTACCTCTTCTTCTACCTCTTCTTCTACCTCTTCTTCTACCTCTTCTTCTATCTCTTCTTCAGGCTCCTCTTCGACCTCTTCTTCAGACTCTTCTTCCGCAGCGGGATCGGGATCTAAAAGATCATCGGGTAGCATCCGGCCCAGCATCTCCTCCTCTTCGAAGTCTTGTTCAATCTCGTTGTCAACTTCATTATAGATTTCAGGTTTCCCTTTCCTTGAGCTCTGGCGCTGGCTTGAATGTCATGGGGAGGCCTTTCGAAGTGCGTGGTCTCATTGTAAGACCCAGGGACAACGTATGCAGAATGATTGAGAAACGAGAGGAATTCTGCGTTCTTTTTCGTATGCGCTTTGGTGGGTGCAGGCGCCGCTCTGGTGAACAAGTTTCCTTCGCTCCTCTTGCTATTTTCCCGGAAAGTTTTGCCGCCTGCACGATCAGGTATCCTATCATCCGTTTTGGCGTAGTTGCTCTCTTTGGGGTGCCTATTAGAGGATCTTTCCGGAAGCAACCTCCTCAGGACGACTCCTGGTAGGTCGCCTGTCGGAGGTCAATTTATTGCGGACCTGGTCGTGAACGGCGGTATACGGGTTACGGTCTGTAGCTAAGCGGTCCTTGACTTGGCTGTGTAATGTGGTGTAGGATCAGTCGGCGTAGAGCTCCTGTTAGTATGGGCCCTGATTGGAAGCGGAGCCGGAGCATTTCTTTCCAAGATGCTGCCTCGAAGCTGCACTCTCTCAGCAGCCATACTGCTTGTCGACATCGTGTCTCCTCGCGACTTTGGCAACCTAGCGACAGCCTCTTCTCCATTTCCTTGATCCTCCATTCCATTGTCTTCCGTTTCCTCTAGCAGCATGACCTTCGAAGGCCTTCCACGTTTGCGTTGCGGCTGCGGCTGTACGGTCTTATCTTTGCTCTGAGCCGTGACAGTGGGCCTTTTCGGAGTCGGAGGCCGTCCGCGCCTTCTCTTCGCTGGTGTTTGGGAATCAGTTTGTGCATCCGCCTCTTGCTCAGCCTGGACGGAGGCATCGCCTGTTTCGGAGTGGAGTACAATAACCTGAAAATTACTCCTAGGCACAGGTGGAGGTGGCATTAGGTGGAGGAGTTACTGCTTGCTGCAGCGGCAGCGGGTCCCCGTGCCTCAGATCCTGACGAGAATGAAGATAGTATGGAAGAGTCTGGTGCTATCATCGAGAATCCTTCGCTTTGTAAGATCGAGTCGTCCACTTCGAGCGCCTGCGGTGCACTCAGCGAAGAGCTGTTGGACATCATGGAGTTTGAACCGGCGGAAAGGTTTGAAGACAGCAGTTTCCTCAAAGCGTTGACTTGAGTTGATGACGCAGCACGAGCGCTAGCCGTGCTTTGATTCGAGCTGGAGGAAGAACGCCTCGACGGTGAGGGTGAGGAGCATGGATGGCTATAGCCGAGGAGTTCGGTTTTAACTCTCGCAGGAAACTGCCCCTTGAGAAAGTATCTGCCTCGGATTGCTTTGATTTCTTCTACAGTCCAAAATCCATGAGCCTACCAGGTAATCAACTTTATAGAAAATAAGCGGATGAATTATACCTTAGAGCTTTCATTATTCTCATTTACAATAACACCACTCGATTGGGATGTTGTCTTCTGCCGCTTTCGCTGCTGAACATTGACACCTGATGTAGATGGGGCGCTCTCGTCTTCCAGTATGGAGAACGACTGGGCAGCTCTTTTTCGTCCAGGGGTAGCTTTCCTTCGGGCTGGAGCAGCAGCAGGCGTCGAGTCATTTCGTAAGGTGCTGTACTTGCTGCGTTGCGCTTCGTTGTTTTGGCTGCTGTAGCAGGCGTAGCCCTGGCAGTGATTTCCTAGGACGTCCGCGACCGCGCTTAGGCGTTTCGCTTGCGGCAGCAGCAGCAACAGCTAGGGCTACCGATGTATTTGCCATCGAGATGTTGCGAGGGTTGTTTGTTGTCATATCTAACGTATCGTCGCTGATGTAGCTGTCTTCAATGCCCTTCAAGGGGACGGTTATAGTTCTCGCGACTTTTCGCATAGGCTGCTGCTGTTTCCTTTTCGTGACATGTAGCGGTGTGATTGCTGGTACATCGGGGCTATCATCCCCATCATCTCTTTCTGCTTCGACGACGACCTTTATCCGCCACGGACTCAAGTGAGAAGTGCTAGTCGATGAAAACTTCGAAGGGCTTTCCACGCCAGGCGAGACAAAAGGTAAGGAAGCCATGTCGGCGCAAAAGCCTTGCATGAGCTATCAAAGACTCTAAAAGGAGGTAAGGAGAGCTGATGAACTGAGAGAAGAGATATGAATTACGGTTTCAGCCGTTTATTATCAGAGCTTGGTGACTGACGATACTTGTTATAAAACTACTGACTTCAAGGGTTTTCGGGTAAGAAGAAATATGGATTATAGGAGGCGGTTTTGTATATTTTTCTTTTTTGGTTGTCGGTGGTAAGGCGCGCCGTGGCTCACTGCATGGCAACCGTTGCTATGGCGGCTAGGTCGCGGCGCAGAATTTAACGGCCAAAAAAAAAAAAAAAAAAAAGAGTTTTAAGCCTCAAATTTCTTATCGCTTGGAATTTCCTTCGTACAGGTTTTTCTTCCCCTTGTAATCGCCCACGTTCCATCAAATTTTGCCTACGGCTTGCCCATACTCTCTACCGCGATGTCGATATGAAACGGAAATTCAACGACGAGGACACCGGCGACAATTCGCCGGCCCCGAAGAGCGCTCGCGCAGCCGACGATGACAAACCGAAAGGCCTCACGATATTCAATCACCGGAGCGAGGTTCCAAAGGAGCTGATGAAGTGAGTTTTGAACCCTTAAAAAAAAAGTGGCGTCGCCTTGCAAAGACTAACACGTAGGCAGATACTGGATGCAACGAAATCGCTTGTTTAGCGACTTCGACTACTACGACATTTGGCTTACATACGACGGCTGGTTCAGCGTTACGCCGGAAGCAATCGCGAGGTAAGGAAACTCTGATAGAAATTCACACCTGTATCGCCAACTTAATGCTAACGGAGACATTCTTATCCGTAGAAAAATAGCAGATCACATCATCCCATCAACAGCGGAGGAATCTGGAATCGTTATTCTTGACGGCTTTTGTGGATGGGGACAAAATGCGATACAGCTCGCTTTATCCAAAGGCTGCAAGAAGGTCATCGCCGTCGATAAGGACGAGGACGTGATTAAATGCGCCAAACACAATGCAGAGCTCTACGAGATCGACCACAAAATCGAATTCATCTGCGAAGATATATTCAAGTACATAGAGCGTGCTAGTGATTCTTCTGAGGGACCAAATTCGATGCCGTATTCATGAGCCCGCCATGGGGAGGACCGAATTACAATCAGCAGGAGAAGTTCGATCTCGATAATCTGGAACCAAAGCCATGGTAAGCTACAGGACACTTTTATATTTTAAAAAATAATAGATTGGGTGCTAACTCGATAGCCGAGTAGTGAAAGTCTACTGGAGGAAGCAAGAAAACTCTCGCAAAACATCGCGATTTATATACCTCGAAATTCCAATCTCGAACAACTATCAACACTTGTGCCAGATGGCGAGAAAATCGCCGCTATCCATTACTGTCTTGGTGGCCAAAGCAAGGTACATTTCTCTCCTCTTTTTCTTTTTATCCAATCTAACTTTATACTCATCTTTCACACTTTCACTAACTCTGATATAGGCGATATGTGCGTATTTTGGGAATTTTAACAAGGATGTAGCCGTCCCAGTGGCTTCCTAGCGGTGGCCATGTACACTATACTTTTTTGCAAGCTGGGGTGGTTGTGCAGTGGCGTCACCGGTCAAGTTATATCACTTTCATGTACTATATATATTTCCCGCAAAGCTTTGATGGCGATGAAGGCGCAATAATTGTTCTGAATTCGAATCCTTGTCTGATTCAAATATCAGCACGTGGACTAGCCGGACTTCTTATAAGCATCATGTTCCAAATAGAGTAAAAATTGTGTAGAATTTTTATACAACCGTATGTCAAAAATCGCTTTAGCATGAGGTCGCTTTCCGTTACCGTCCTCACCTGTAAATTCGTGACACTTGGTCGCGCAGGGTATTTTGTCATACATAAGTATAATACTATTATTGGAATTGAGACGTTAGAATCGATCTCGGAGAAAACCCGTTTGAAACCTTTTTTCTTAGCCCACCTTTGTATTCTTGGATCGACACCGTGATAACTTTCCTCGAAAACCTCTCACTTCACTCTCACCCTTAAACCCCTTGCCGTTTGCTTTGCTTCATCCAGACATCATCAATCGACAACTCGCTCATAATCACGTTCGTTCCCCTCGTATTTTACCCCTACAGAACGAGGCTGAGGCACAGCCTCGCCGTGGAAAATATTAGCATTGTATTCCAATTCCAAAGCTTCGCCTTCCAAAACGGCACCCGAGCGTCTAACTTTTTTGACAACTGACTGTTTTTGAAGGCGAAGAAGGCTTCCCCCTTTTCACAATTACGATAGTATCTTTAAAGGCAAATCTTTGGAAGGCAGCTGGGCAACAAAAGAGCACTTTTATCCATTAATCATTTACGCATTTATTTATTTATCTTTATTTTTCTAACAGCGTAATCACCACACTGTATCCTTTCGTTTTCTGCTTTGGAAGTTGTTACGGTTGACTCGCATTCTCCGCAATGGACGTCCCGCCGAATCACTTGCGTCACGGATGGCGCGTCTCCAGCTATCACAGGTCGGGGTCAACAATCCAAATGCCCAGAGACAGCCTGCTCCAGCTCCGGCCACGGCTCCCAAAGCACGACCACCTCCACCACCTCCACCAGCACATCCTCCGCGACCTAGGAACCCACCAAGAGGAAGGACTGTTACTCTGCCAGTCAAAGAACCACTAGAGAATGCGGTAGATGAGCCCACCACGATGAGCCGGATGAGGCTCCTACGCCAGTGACCGGAATAACGTTCAAGTCGAAACCTTCGCTGCCACCAAGGCTGCCTCCACGACGGCCATCCGTGAACAATTCTGAGTACGAACATGACACCGGCCGCCTTCCTCCCCCTCCTCTCCCGTCGAACAGATCCACCCGATCAAAATCACCTTCCGGAAGCTCTACCTTTCGATCAACTCGTACGAAACGGCAGACACTACAATTACCGACGAATCTACGGCCCAAAGCTGCCCCTCGACTACCAGCTAGAGGAATCCGCCACCGCTACCAACGAAGCGACCCAATCCATCTTCCAAGGCCTCATGGCAAGAAAAGTCGAAAGAAGGTCCTCGTGGACTTCCTCCCGTGAACGATACCCTTCCGGAGGTCAAACCCTGGAAACAACCTGAGAGGGAAGCCTCGTTGCCGAAAAAGTCGACGTTCACTGGCAATCTGAAAAAGAAAGTCGGTCTGGGCTCGAACGAGCCAGTAAGACCCCTTCTACCGACCCGAAAATCCTCGGGGGCCGCTTCTTCTGGTAGTAGCACCAGCACTGTCATGCCACCGCCTGTGCCTGCGATGCCTCCTCGACCCAATGGCAGAGCTGTCGTTCCTCCTCCGATACCTGCCACCAGCCCTGTATCGAATGGCAAAGCGATCGTACCTCCACCGATTCCTTCTTCGGTCGTCAATGGCGTAGCCCGTGAAGCCAAGAAACTGCCCCGCCTAGCCCGCCTCCCCGCTCGATCTTGCAAATGGGATTTGGCGGCAGTAAGGGGCGTCTTCCCTCACCCGAACGACCACAGACAGAACCCCCTCATCACAACCCTTCGCAGCCGCCGCCAATCCCTCTCGCATCGCGACCGAAGATTAACCTTGCACGAAACCCAATGCGTGCCGCTCAAACTCAGAGAGCCCGCCTGCGATGCCTGCTCGTCCGTCTGTTGCTTTCCCGGGTTTTGTGGAACGCCATCCGCCCCTTGCCTCAAATGTCGGGATTTTTCTGCTCCCGACCATCATGCCTCGCTTTTCCCGCGCCAGAACAACCGGGATGTGAGACAGCTGGCAATTGATCTCACGACTCCCTTCCCGAATATTACGGATAAAGCGCGGGCAATGTTCACATGGATGCATTACAACATCGCCTACGATACGGTCTCGTTCTTCGCTAACAACGTGAAGCCATCTGTAAGTTTATATGCACTAAAAAGAGCAAGAAGCGATGAAAATATATTCTAACCATAACATTTGTGCTAGACTCCTGCATCAACGTTGCACTCCGGTCTCGCAGTATGCGAGGGGTACGCTGGCCTCTTCGCCGCCATGGCAATTCATGTGGGAATTGAAGCCATCGTAGTTAGCGGTCACGGCAAAGGCTACGGATACTCTCCCGTCACGAATGGCCAGGTGCCTAAATTCAATGCTGGACATGCTTGGAATGGTATATATTTCTTTACCACTATCTCAATTTTCCCCACAAGTCTGATATTCTAACACCACGGATTTGTTTTAGCTGTCCGACTCGATCACGGCTGGCACCTGATAGATGCCTGCTGGGGCAGCGGCAACTTGAGCGGCAACGTCTACGAAGCGAAATTCAAAGCCGAATACTTCATGCAAACTCCGGAGCAGTTCCGCAGAAAGCATTGCCCTTCGAACCCCGAGTACCAATTCTGCGACGACGTGCTCTCGTGGGAGGATTACATACTCATGGACGACGGTCCGCTGATATACGGGACCTTTACCGAACCGGACGTTGATTTCTCGCCGTACACGCTTGAGCCAGCGCAGAAGGTCCTGCAACCGCATACGCGGTACTGGTTTAGGCTGACGAGGAGCTGCCAGCATAAGAGGGGTCGGATTGGGTTATTTTGCTGAACATCGACGGAAACAAAACGGTGATGAAGGATGATGGGAGGGGTGGGTTGGTCGCAGAGGGCACTACGCCGGCGGCAGGGAAGACGGTTGAATTGGTGAACATAACCTCTTTTGATAACAGTCCTGGGAAAGGCCTCACGAACCAGGAGTACGAAGCGAAGGCTGGAAGAGTAGGGATGGCGTGGTCAGGGCTTTGCAAGTGGACCGTTGGCTAAATTATACCCGAGGGAGTTTTTACCGACTTCATTTTGGTGAGATGCATCGGTTGGGTTTTTTATCACAGATATGGGCATTTGAATGGGTTTGCTGCTGTTTGACATTTATATATTTTTCTAGCTTTTTTCTTGCATACTTCTTTAAGCATATATTTGGGCATTAGCTTGCGTAGGACATTAATCTGGACATCTATCAAGCATTTTATCTTAATTATTCAAGATGTAATACTCATCCATATGAAACCTTTCTACTCAATAATAGCATGGTATATTTATTTCTATGTAAATCAGTAAATCTATGGAAAATCATGCTATAGGCCACGCAGTAACAATCAAACATGTGTCATGACTGCGGTTCGTAAAGACAGCTCCGAGTCCCTCTCCACACCTCCTCTAGTATCTTTCTTCTCGGTAGTAGTTTCTGCAGAAAGCAATAGAGCATCATTAGCATCTCGCAAAGGTGTTTTGATCTTAATGTTCCAGATAATTCGTACTCACCGGAAAAACAACCACAATCTCCCCTTCCCCTTCACAACGACAAACAGGTAAAACTTTACTTCGAACCCCACGAACCCTTCGTGTATCAGAATATCCTGTATCGCCGTGGTCGGCAGGAACCTGTACGTCGTCCCCGTCAGGTACGAATCCGAGCTCGTCGCGGTCTGTATCCCCAACCCTCTCAATATCAGCAGGCTTTCCTCGGTATACTCCCGCCTGCTCGCGACCCACACGCCGCCTAGCGCTATCGCCGTGGTATATAGCCAGCTGAGCCCGCGGACGTACGTCACGCACGTATTTCCCGTCTGCGAGCGCGACACGAGTAGCGTGAGCTGCATGCAGACGTACGCGAACAATCGTTCGAGCAGCGCGATCGCTTCTTCGAGTAAAGCAAATACGGACCACCAGGACCAGTGGTGGATTGGGCGGAGGAAAGGTTGCTGCAGTGTCGAAGGGTCGGCGGAGGAAGATACGTAGTACTTGACTAGTAGGAGGAGGGCGACGGCGGTTAGGAGGAGCGTGCGCAGGATGAAGAGGAGGATGCGCGAAGGCGTGAGGAAGGTCGTGGGTCGGGTCGTTACTGTGTATTCGATCGTCGTGGGAGTCGGACGGCGGACCCGGAGGGTGGGTTGGTTTGATGCGAACATTTGCGCATTGCTGTGTTAAATGAGGGAAGGGTGGTTTGCTGCTGTGGAGTTTATGGATTGTGTGGTTGGGGAGCTTTGGAGAAGCTATTGAAACTCCAGCGTGGTTTTTTTGAACAAGCGATTTTTAACCGCGCGGCAAAAAAACTACCAAATCGCCAAACTTCTACCTACTTAAGTATGATGCTAAATTTATCAGGATGTAAGTCGGATTAGCATCACTAGTAAATACTATTCTGAACATGTCATTTCCATGCTCGGCTTCAAAAGCGAGTTTGATAGTGGATAGTGTACGTGGTGATACGTTTTACTAGGCCAATATCACAATACTAAGCAAGTTGGTTGTGCAATTTTTACTTTATTTTCGAACTCTAAATGCGTATAGAACCGAAGAGATACTTGGTATAAACAAGACATGAGGTGTCTAAAAATGATAGTGGTATTATTACAAGAAGATAATATAAAAAGAGTTGCAAGACATTGGAGAAGTAGAAGAAACGCAAAAGTAAGCATTAACAAACAAACCAAAAACCCTGTGAAACTGATCATGAAAATCCCCCAAAATGATGACATTGCACAAAAGACTCTAAGTGACAAAAAAACAGCAACCAAAAGCGACGGTATCAATCGGATTTCTCTTTATCGTTATCTTTAGAGCCGAAAGCGCCCTTCCAAGCATCTGTAACTATCTCTTTTAATCTCTGGGCCTTCCACTTAACGTAATCAAACCAGGAAGTCAAGTTCAGATTCTTCTCCTGGCCGTCGTCATCTCCATCGGTTTTTGAGGAGCCGTCCTTCGAGCCTTCCTTTGCTGAACCCTCCTTTGTCGCACTTCTTTCGTCTTATCTTCCTTCCCATCAGCTGGCTTAACGACAGGCCGTTCCGGCTTCGGAGCTGCCGTAGGCTCATCGACCTGTACTCCCTTTGCTTCAGATATCTGGCTGAAGAGCTTAGAATTCGCAGATGTAGGCATAGTGGCCGTCAAAGTTCCGCTAGCTGGTTTCGTTACAGAGGCAGGCCCATTCGATGCGGTAGCAGGTAAATCCCCGGCATCCTCGATTGCTCCTTCTCCATAAAATGGAAGCCACCGCCTTGAGTGCCAAATCCTAGGGTGCCATTGTTTCCTAGCGGACTCTCTTTGAGTCCCAAAATATGGCACATCATCGAGTAAACCTCCCAGTTGCCGAACGGCTTAACCTCTGGCCCGGCGGATGAGGGAAACCTGGTCCGCGAGCAACAAATATCGACCTCATGAGTGGGTGTAGATTGTCGTAGCCGTGAATACCGCGGGGTTTATAGGGTTCCGTTGTCTTAGCTGGTCGTGTTCGGCACGCGTTACGAGAGCCCAACCCGTCTGCGGTATGAGCCACAGCGGAGCGATGCGGTCGTTGTTAGCGAAGTGGTACCTCGCAGGCATGTCGACATCTCTCAGGTAAACATCCCAATGGGATCCTTTTCCGCCTTGTGCTTGGCAACAATGGACTCATGAAGCGAGCTAAGGTTGACGTGAGAGTGGGGCGCAAACCGTACAAAGGCACCCCTCGTATGCTCGATCTGATTAAAGTCAATCAGGTCGTCGAGGATGATCAGCCGGTCATTCGAGGAAGTAGCCATGCCATGGTCGGAGACGACGATGATGTTCACGAGGTTAGTAAGATTCCGCTGCTCGAGGCATGGAAGAGCTGGCCGAGCATGCCATCAACGGCGCCGAGTGTCTGTTTACTTGCGTCGATTGGGGCCGTATTTATGGCCGTCGGAATCGACGTGCGGCACGTACGATGCGATAAACTGTGGTCGCTTCTCCTTATTTTCCATGTCGAGCCACCCTAGTATCCGGTTAACCTTACCGGGTAAGGTCTCGCTCTTGTTAAAGTGGTCGAGATAGGTAGGATCCGTGTTGGCGATGCGAGCTTCCGAGCCAGGCCACATGTGGATTGCCGCCCGAACGTTCTGCTTTTCCGCGGTCACCCATATCGGCTCCCCTCCCCACCAGTACGGCTGCAGCGACCTCTTGCTATCGTGTAGAAGAATTCCTTCTTCAGCTTAGGATCCCAAAATTCGTTGCCCACAATACCGTGAGACTCCGGATAAAGTCCTGTAACGATGGTGTAGTGATTTGGGAACGTCACGGACGGGAATGAGGGCAGCATGTAAGGTGGCGAGACACCAGTGTCGATGAAGGATTGGAGGGTGGCGTGAGATTTCTTAGAAGGTAGTCGGCACGGAAGCCATCGAGGGAGAGAAGGACGGTTGTTGGATAGAATTGGTGGGTGCCGTTCGATAGCACAACCTTTGAAGGCAGCATCGGGTTGTCGGTAAGTCTAGTGCACCCATAACCAACATCAACAGCAAGACAAATAGTAAAGCGATGAGGACAAATATTTTGCAAAGCGTGGGTCGACGGGACTATTTGTTGTTAAAAAACTTCCGTTAGCTAAAGTATCCAACGTTTTAAATTTCTTTTGCGCTCTGGCCCAAGCTACAATTTCCGCTTGGAATGGGAGCGCAAGCACAACGCACCTGAATTTCATCAATATCGTAGACCTTCATTTCCCTTTCTTCCTCTTCGTCGTCGGATAATGTGGGATCCCTTCTTCCATCTCATACTCTCCTCTCATGCTGCCGACAAGCACTCTCCTGCCCTTCTTTCTCCCCAGACTCCCAAATATCCCTCCTTTCCCATCTCTCTCGCTCAGTAATTTCTCCCGTTCGTCCTCAGAGTCTAGCACGTCCCTGTCGTTCACCGAGACCTCACTGTGATGGACCACTAATTCGTCGTCGTCCATAGAGTCGAACATCCGCCGGTGTTCCTCCTCGTACTCCTGTGAAGAACCGCGTAGTATAACCTCGTCGTCGTCGTTGCCGGCGGAGAAGGATTGCGGAGGGTTTGAAGCATCGTCGTCGTACGCATCCGCTGAGAGGAGATTCTGGTTCGCTCCCGACTGGCGGCGGCCCCTGGAGAAAGCCATCGTGGGCTACGAGGGAGATGGCGGGTCTTATCACCGTACTGAGGCGCGAAGGGATTTTCTACCGGTCTAAATCGTATCCTAACTTTACAGCACAGCTGCGAAAATAAACTTCAAAGAACAATAACGAAAAAAGAACGGGCGACAGGAGAGAAAGGCAAAACGAGTGATATTCGTTAAAAAAGATAGAATATTGCTACCTTTGAGACATGTGTTTTTGGGGGTTGAAAAATTGAAATAAGAGAGATGAAAAATATATATATATAATACGGGTGACTAAAAGGATTGATTTCTATGCGGTCTTTGCTGGCCACGAGCTTTGGTCAGGGTTTCTTCTTATTCGCCCTAGTTAACAATGCACCGCCCAAAATCTTACTGTAAATGCACGTATACTAAGTAGACACCCACCGAAACGCCCCTGCGTCAACCGTAAATTGAAACGATCAGCAAAGAAAAAAAAGCTGAGAGAATTGGAACAGATTGCTATATGTTTCTTATCTACAGGTTATTAAAATTAAACGCCTCTCAGACCTGAGAATGTCTTCGATAAGAATACTGCGAGCTGAAGTCTGATGGCAAGGTTGTTGAATCTGGAGCCAAAAAGAGTCAAATGGAGTCTAAATGGTTATATAGTATTTAATGGCTTATCGATACGCAGTGATAGCTCAAGTGGCTACTTAAGAGAGTCGGCATGATATTCAGTGAAAGAGAGAACAAACAAGAATATCAAGAGGGAGCAAGGCTCGTTGGTTTTTTTTTTTTTTTTTTTAATATTCTAAAAGCTCTGGGTATCATATCATATCTTGGCAGCGTATTAAACAAATATCTAGCTCTACTCATCTAACGGGCCAAGGTAGTCGTAGACCAGCGTCGCCTTGATATCCTTTTCGAGTTGATGACTCCGTTTTCCGGCATGAAGTATACCTCGCGGACGTGCCTGCGCTCGCCGTTGATATCTTTAAAGCCCAAGTCTGGACGCACCCCACTTGAGCCCTGACGTCTCGGTCCAGCTCCAAGCGTGGCTCAGGATGATACCTCCCCTGTGCTCGAAGCTCTCGTCGGACCAGCCGTCGAGGATATGCTGTTTGTCGCCGTGTAACTCCTGAAGCTGCTCCTTCGAAGCCCTCTGCGACTTCCCGACGACGTCACCGAATATAAGGTTCGGCTGCGGCTTCTCGAGCTGCTTTCCGTTCAAGGTCCTCTTCTCCGGAGACGTCTTGATCCCGCCCGTGAGCACGGGGATGATGTCGATCTTTCAACACCGTCTTCTTCGTAGTCCCTGACGTGCAAGGTGATGCTCGCGAGGGAGATGGCAGTACGCGCCATGTACCCCACTCCCTGGGCGGTAAGCATTTGGTCCATCTCCGTAGTAGTAGACATTGCCTTGTTCAAAAGGAACTTTCCAGAGATGTCTGCCATCGTAACTTCAGGTGGGGTGGCCATTTTTGCTGATATTGAAGGGGATGTTTAGGCGATAGAGTATGGGTATATTTGCTCTCTTTTTATAAGAATGTTGAAGATTTATTTTTCTTCGTCACCAAGTGGAAATGGATTGAACTTTGATTCTTTCTACAGCGAAAGTAGTGGGGGGGCAAGTTGCTGCTGTTTAATTGCGGGGCATTTTTTTTTTTTTTTTTTATAAAAAAAAGTTTCGTACTCCATGGTACCTTTTTTTACGTTTTTCTGAGGCGTGGCATTGCACCGAAATAAGTTACTGCCCCAATAATATAAATGCCCCTCGGTAACGTTTCTACTTCCCCTATCACAAAAAAGACTCAAGAAAAAATAATAAAGGAATTTTAAGTATACAACTCAGAAAACCACAGATTCCCCCTTCGCCATCTTTACAACACCATCAACCACTTTTAAACTATCAGTTCTTCCTTCTACTATTATCCAATTCGCTCCGTTAAGAAATCAACGATACGATTCAAGTTTTAGCCTACATTCTAAGAGATGGATATCGATGTGCAAAGCCGTACTCCTGACCCTTTCGCTGGAACACCTTCAAAGTCCGAAACAACGTCATATTCGACCACTAAAGACAGCAAACGACGATGACAACAAGAACAGCAGCAGCAGCAGCAGCAGCGCAGCCGTCACGAAGTCGCAATCTCCAGAAACAGCAGCGACCGAGAAGCCCTCATCACCAAAAGATAATAGCGACGGCGATCGAATAATACCAGATGCTGACTCCGAGGATCGTGGTGGCGGCGGTGGGAAGGAGAAAATAGACACAGAGGACGCAGGGAGGGGTAATAAAGGCGGCGACGACGACGAAGATGAGGAATTGGGTATGTCCATGGCGGAGATTCTACGGCGGCGGAAGCAGCTGGGGAAAACGAAGAAAGCTGGCGGGTTAGACTTCAACGCACTAAAACCACGGCCGAAGACGCCTCCTAGCGCCTACGACGAGGAAGCCGCGGAGAAAGATGCTATCGACAGGGACGTCAGCGCCGTCGTCAACAGATTTACGCATACCCAGGGGCGATCGTCAACGTGGATGAGCACATGTATGTTTCCCCCAAAGAACCCCCAAATATAGCCAATAGAATTTTTTTACTGACTATTCGTCTCTAGGATGAAATTCATCGAATCCGAATTGCAGAAGCGACGTATCCAAGAATCCAGCGGTTACTCTATGGATGGCCTAGAAGAAGACATCGAAGAACCCCAGCAGCGGTCATTCCCAGCACCTCTTACATCGACAAAGTTGTCCGACAGGAAGCTCGGCAAATGGCCTATACGGCCGGACTTCCGAGGTCCCGCGATCGGAAAGTTACAGGAGATCGATCTGGGAACCGAACACACGAAGACCAACATCCAAAGGACGGAGATGCAAGGAGAAGGATGCTCGCCGGGCAACCATTGCGCCTCCGGAACCCGACCCGGAGGAAGAGAGGAAGAAAAGAAGAACAAGAAGAAGCGCACGGATGAGGACCTCGAGCGGATAGGCTTGTGGAAGAGGTTCTCAAGGAGTCGAGGCTGGATATATACGAGGATCCCGACCCCGCCGCTACGAAGGGAACTCAGGATGAAGAGTTTGCTGCCGATGACAGGATCGCGGAGCAGTTCAGGAGGGAATTCATGGAGGCTCTCAACGCCAGGAGACGTGGAAGGAGTAATCACCACAAGAAGAGGACGAGACCAGGAAACCAAGGGGTCCCAAATTGGGTGTAGCAGAGCGGCCAGGGCTGCTATGCGTGCGAGTGAAAGGGAGGCTGCGGCAGCCGCGGCTGGAGGTGTTAAAAGATAACTATCAGGGAGACGCGTTGCTTTTCTTTTTACGTTCTGAATACTACGTTTTCTTTCTTCTTTAATATCAATATTCGTTATCGTAATGATTCTTTTCAATCGGAGTTCAATGGAGGTCGCTTGTTGTACAATAGATATAGTATTCATTATAATCTGATTTATGCAAGACGCTAAACAGAAGTGCTCATTAATCTACTCAAAATTACTGTAATCTGGTACAAAATATGGCTATTATTCAAAAATGGGATATCGTGGCTAATATTTAAATCACTTCAAAGCTTCGCTTTTCCAGCTTTCTTCTGGTTTCAGAGCTATTCCAGTTGAACTCCTAAGTAGCAATTCGTTAACGGTTAGTTTCCACTCTCTAACTAATAGAGGATGTATTTGACTTACAAGTTTGCTCGCCGGAGCCCTGTCTATGAGAACATTAATCACAGTGGGGACGGTTTTCATTGCAAACGCTTCCTTCGTAGCGCGGACAAGCTCCTCCGGCGTTCGAACCAGGAATCCTTTCCCCCCGAGTCCTATGTCAAGTATAAAATTTTAGTATCTATACCTTTGTACATTCTTTCAAGAAGGTTAGTCAAGGAACCATACCTCTGCACCATATCGTACCGTAGATCTTTACCCAGCGACAGCGAACTCAACCCTTTCCCGCCTTCCTTGCTGTAATCCTCGTCGAGGCCACCCTTGTAGATCCCTATTGTTAATGACGAACACCGTGATCCCATCTGATACCTCGCCATCGTCTCGATCTCAGCAGACTGAACCCGAACGCGCTGTCGCCTTCTATCGCCACGACCTTCTTCCCTGCCCCTCGTACGCCAACTGCGCCGCGATAGCGTAGCCCATCCCCACACCCATAGTACCCCACGTACCAGCGTCCAGCTTCTGCCGCGGGTGCGAGAGCGGGAAAATAGACCGCGAGATGTCCATCGTATTAGCACCCTCGGAGATGTAAACTATTTCCCCCTTTCGCGGCGATAGCTCGTCCAGCGTCGTTTTATAACGGCGAAGGTTTCGTGGTACTTCATCGGCATCGTCTTCTGCGCGCTTTCGCCTCTGCGGAAGCTTCGTTCTTCTTGATCACGTCGCGGAAGTGGAAACTCCAGGTGCGTATTTCCAGCTGCTACCGAGTTCGCAGTGCAGCGCTCCCACGACGAGGGAGACGTCGCCGACGATACCCAGGGATGCGTTGCGGGAGTTATTGTGGCCGATTTCTTCGGGCTTGCGTCGACCTGGATTATTGTCGCGGTCGGTGAAATCGCGGCGGAGCGCCGTAGTGCAGCATCCAGTTCAGCCGCGCACCCAGGAGGATGATAACGTCGAAGTGGACAGCGCCTGCGACCGCGCGGCGGAGACGTTCAGCGGTTCGGTCCGGTATTAGCCCTTTACCCATAGGAGTAGGGAGAAACGGTATCGACGCCGTATCTACGAATTTCCGCACGACATCTCCGACCGACCGTAACACGCACCTTTTCCTACGATAATAAGCGGCCTCTTCGCATTCCTCAGCAAGTTCGCCGCCGCAGCTATCCTCTCTGGATCGCCGGCAACCCTAGAGGCGTCGGAACCTCGGATAGCTGCATTACTTCATATCAATCTCTAAAATATCTGGGACCTCTCCTTGTATGAGGTCCGCCGGTAGGTCCACGAACGTCGGTCCCGGTTTACCGTAGAAGGCCGTCCTGTAAGCGTTCGTAATCGCCTGCGGCAGTGAACTAGCATTCGGCGGCCGCACTGCCAGCTTCGTGCACGTGTCAGGAATGATACTGCATCCAATTCCTGGAAAGCACCTTTCTTCGTCTGCGTCGTGTGGTTCGAGCCTGCCAGAACCATCAACGGCCAGACGTTTGCTGTCGCGTTGCCAATCTAATATATAAATACTATCAATATAAAGCTGGCAACTTGACCGAAACCTACAATAATAATAATATAATAATAATAATAATAATAATAAGCAGGAACAACTTACGCCAGCAAGAGCATGCAAAACTCCGGGCCCACCGACGAACAGGCACACCCCGGGCCTACCGGTCATGTAGCCATACGCAGTGCAGCATAACTGGCAGCCTGCTCGTTCCGAAAACTAATGAACCGGATTCCGTGCGCCAGGCACGCCTCTGCGACTTCGACTACCGGTATCCCACGATCCCGAAGATGACGGGACCTTCAGCGCGGCCAGTGTCCGCGCAATTAGCTGGCCCCGTTCATTGCCGTAGATGCCATCTCTAAAAGTATTTATATCCTCAGCTCAGGTTCTCCTCAAAATTCGGCCCAAAATATAATCGTAGTAACCCTTTGAAAATGGCGGAGATAGAAGTGAACAGGACACAAAATTGACTAGGTTTAGAAATCTCAAGGGAATTGGCCCGCGATGTGTTTGAAGGTTGCAAATTACAAATGATACTTAGCTGATCACGTCAGACCATTAAAAATAAGACGAAAAGGTTCCCGCGGGTGAAAGTTGCTATTGGCAATGAGAACGAACGGATGAAAAGGTTTCGGCTAAACGATAGCGGCGGTCCGCCGGATAAGTATTGATTCAACTCAACAGCACCTTTCAATGCACGCTCCTATAACCAGACACTTTATACTCATGTCCATCAAGGAGCGAGGAGAGGGATCCGGATGTTTAAGATAGTGCTATTTATAATTAAGGCTGTATAAACTTCTAAGGTTCTATTCTACACAAAAGGGAATATATTCCTGAGATTTGTATCCTCTACATAAATAATGTCCCTCGTCCTTTAAAAATGATATACTATATTGTAGGTGTGCATTAAGTAGGATATATAATAGTCTATCACGGCAATACTTGCTGAAATATCGTTATTATAATTGTAGTAGGTATTAAGTATATCTATCTTGAACGCTTATATTCGATGATTGCGCGGAAACAGGAGTCAAGATATAATGCAGAAAATCCACGAAAGCTTTGCGTAAATTATGCGTATATATTCCTCGCGCCAAAAATATGTATTATTATTATATTTGTACTGAGCTACCAAGGTATAAATAAGGCTATGAGAAGAATTTTTTACAGGACTAGTGCGTGTGAACACAATAAATCGGGACACATAATACCAGATGCTTTAAAGAGAAATGAAAGCGAAAAAGGAAAAAGTAAATGTCGTGGAAATCATACCAGACGCTGCAAACCTGGACATACACTTGACGGGCTAAAAAATAAGCAAATAGGTACCAAGTAATATGAAGGGTACTGAAAGCTACAGGAGAAATGAGAGAAAAACAAGGACGAATGTAACAACACCAAGACGTTGAGCTATAGGATATAACCGGCTGCAGATAAAAAATCCAAAAAAAATTTTGTGATCAAAACAAGATGAGATAGAATATCGAAGACCCCAAAAGAAATAACTCTAAAAGAAAAATGGAGACATAAAAGAGACATCAAGGTGGCTTGACATGCTACAAAAAATCAAAAAAAAAAATATTCAATCCGATGAAATGAATGGAAGGCAAACGGGAAATTGTTGAAGGATGGAACTTTTTACCCGGAGAATTATCCTCTATACCTAAAAGTTTGTACGCCTTCCCTTCGCGCGGGCCGTTCTTTTGCTTCTTGTGCTTGCCAAGGAGATTTCTTCCCCAGCTCATCTTGTTACTCCACTCGGAGTCACGGCTGCGGACAGAAGGGTTCTGGAGCTGACGCCAACCGACATTACAGCTTCATTGTAGCTAATATCGTCGTCATCATCGTCGTCATCGAAATCCTGGGGGTAAGTGTCTTCAACGTGGGTTGGGTTCGGGCTCGGGCTCGGCTCGGGCTCGGGTTCCGGTTCTGGCTCCTCGATGACATCCTCAAGCTCTTCCTCCTCTGGCTGCACATGCAACATTGCGGCCTCACGTTCCTGCATACGTTTATAGTAGCCAGTGAATTCTTCTCGCTCGTGCAGCGTAGCCGAGATGTTGGCCAGGTATTCCTCAAAAGCGGCTTCATTTTTACCTCGATCAACTATTAGGAAGTCAGACAAGTTTGCGAGCTCTTTGCGGCGGAAGAGGTCTTCTCGTCAGCCCGGTGTTGGGATGGCGTTCTCCTCAGTTTAGGCTCGGCTGGCTGCGCAGCAGATGGTGAAGTACTGCGTCTATTTGCAGACGGGATGGGCGACGTCCTGTAGCCATTTTTCACTGGTTTCTTGGGCGATGTCTGAGCTGCTTGACTGCTTTTTGGAGGAGCGTGAGGTTTCTCTTCCTCCCCATCTGGACTGCCTCCAATGACGGAAATGACCTTGAACACAGCCTCGATGAAGAACCACCGAGAACGCGCTTCAATTCGCGAACTGGCTCCAGATTCGCATTCGGAATTGTCGAAGCGTCAAAAGTAATAACAAGAACACGGGTCGAAGTGTGGAGAGAGAGGAATTCTTCAATCTGCGGGACAAGGAGTTTGCCAGAGAGCGCAGCATGGACCTGGGACGTGTAGGTTGGCGAAAGCGGCGATAGAAGGTGGAGGGAGGAGGAAAGAAGGAAGCTGCCGAGGAAAAAAAAAAAAAAGACAGAAAATTAGTCACTGAAGGCTCAAGTTGAACTTATCTAAATACTTAAGAATATGATATACCTTAGCGAGACACTCGTCGCTAAGCCAGTGCGGCCCATGCCAGCCATGAGCCGCCCTTGTACTTTCTGGCCCCATTTCTCACATCCTCTCTCCCAGCCGATCGCGTATATCATATCTACATTGGCCGTCGCGCCGTTTCCCCAAGAACTGGTGCCCAAAATTTATTGACCATACCTTCACCTCCGCCGTTCAGTAAACCAAGACCTAAACCCATGCCAAGGGCTAATCCCTGTACGACAGTTGGAAACTTGCGTACTCCACCATTGTCTCTCCTAAAATCCTTCTGATTTCGTTTTGAACCTGGAGCGGAGTGTAGTCGGAGACCTTGATCTTTTTCACTGCAGTCCCGGATTGATTCTCTTAGTCATTGGCTTTGGGAAGTCCGTAATGGTTGAAGACTCTCTTTGATTCGATACTCGTGCTGTTGACGTGGGTCGATTTCCCATCCGCGCCCACGATAGTATCTTACGACCTGCGGGAATAGGCTCAGCTTTGGCGGTGATGGGCTGCATTATAAGTTGATTGAGGGTGTTCTACAACGATGGCCGGTGGCGTAGTAGGCGAATAGGCGGGGACGGATAAGGGGCCAGAGCCGAGGGAAAGAAGGAGAAAACGGTGTTTGAGGAGCAGGAGAAATTGTCTGAGCCAGCAGGTCCATCAACTTGATGGTCGTCGGCGAGGTTTCTTCATCGTGTAGAAATATAACAACATCCTCCTTCGGGAAGACTAGTGAAGGATATTTCGTTGTGACTTTCACGGTGCGCATTTCCTTTACCTTCTTCGTCCGTCGCTTTGGGATCATCTCGTCAATCAGCCTAGTAGGAGTAGAAGCCCAACTATCGATAGATGTGGTGGACTCCCTGTGACTCCAAATGCTAGATTGTCGGATCGAAGGACTAGAATAGCGCCCAACCGAGCGTTTTCTTACAAGCCCGTGTTTCTCCATCTTCATCGGGAAAATATTTGATTTGTGACGATCTTCGCCAATCTTTCTTCCAATATGCGCCTCCTTTCGCTTACAATTACGCTATCCCTTATGACTTTGCTTTCCCTGATCGCAATCGAGTCTTTACGGTCCAGCACAAACTCTTTATTTTCTGGAAATGTAGAATCTCGTTTCCCGCCAGAATGCCAATCACTAAGAGAACTTTTCCTTTGCAAGTATCATTTGGTTGCTGTCCACTGGTTGCCGCGGCAGTAGACAAATTGTCCATGCTAACCGCCTTCACAGGGAAACGTTTGCCATCTTTACCGTGTATCGGCGCGGGATTTCTTTTCGTGGCTGAAGAGGTAGATGCGTTTGAGTATATCGATTCTCGCATAGAGTTTGCCGATTCTGGTCTTCTGAGGTTGAGAGGTTGTATATTTACTTGTCGAAGAGGGAGGACGTCCAATTCCTCGGACTCGTATATCGAATCTCCGCTTAGGCTCATCGATCCGTTCTTGCGATGTTGTTCCGACGTACGTTCCTGTTTCTTGAAGCTGATGAAGAGGTCGTTGATGACGACGAGTGGAGAGTCGTGACATGCTCTGGTGCCTGGAATTTGCTGACACTAGTGCGTCCTGCTCATCGCCTGAGCACTCTTCTTCCTCAATTGTCGGAGTTTTTTCTATCTCGGAATCGCTTAATTCCACCTCGATTTCTACTTCCTCCTCTTTTCGCTCTCTTCCTCGTAACCTTCGCATACTTGCTTAACAAGAAGGGATGCCTCTTCTACAGTTTGACAGGTGCCTGTATCTATGAGATGCTGTGCGCATTCCGCGAGTAGGACAGTCCAACCTTTCTGGAGTATTGCTCCCTCGAAGGGTGGTTTGATGTAAACGCCTCGGCTGAGCATGCCTTTGCTGTAAGCGGTGTGGATGGACTGTACTAATTCCCGAGCCGTGTGTTTCGGGGAAACCTGAGCCGACTCTGTTGATAATGCGGAGAGTGACTCGCGGTGTGCGAATGGACATTGATCGCGGTAGTATTAGAACATTTGGGAAGACGGTAGGAGACCAAGATGTGTATTGATTTCTTCTTGAGCACCGGAGAGCGAGATTATCGTTGCGGGCTTGATACTATGCCTGTTCGACGCGGCGGTGGCTGCAGGCATCCTGAACGTCTGAATCGAAGGTATCCCTGCAAGGGAAAACACTACCAATCCGTCTCTTTATCCGGAAAGAGGCTTGCAGTTCGAACAACCCTAACACTTTCCTCCTTTCTTTTCTGTCTGTTTTTCTTCTTTCTTTTCTCTCTTTAATCTTCCCCCAGTTTTATGGTTTTATCCCGTTTGAGCAGTCTATCGATTTGAATCCAAGGAGAAATATCTTCTTTTCTAAAATGTGAAAATTTCCTAACGAAACCTTGGGAGGTAAAAAACGTTTAACTATGAGCAACAACCATAGTTAGCATATCCTCTCTCTCTCTCTTCCGAAGTCTCTTTAAGTTCCCTACTTATTCAATCTGAAAATTTACTTGCTAACAGAGAAATACCGTGATTCTTTCAAACTCACCTTTTATTCATTTGAGTTTCTTATCAACAGTGCTTTATTTGTATATATGTATATAAAAGACTCCCTGGTTCCCTGGTCGTTTCAAATATCGATCGAAAAAGTGAGTGAGTGAGAGAGCGTGGCTTTGAGGGTACTCGACGCCGCACAGACTGAAAAAGAAAGGTCTCACTAGGCGAACGATCGAATGAATACTATTTGTACGATCCCATCTTGAAGGGAAACGAAGAGAGAATGTTCAAAAGTAGAAGAAAGGGAGGACAAAACCTTTTGAGAAAGATATCGAAGGAGTTAAGGGAGAGGAGAAGAAAAGAAATAGGGATAGAAGGGAAAGAAGAAAGGAGGGGGAGAGAAGAGAAGAAGAATGAGGAGATGACCGGCAAATGAAGCGAAAGGACAAGATTATACGAATTCGATCGAAAAGAAAAAATAAAATAAATAAATAAAAATAAATGAATGAATAATAAAATAAAATAAAGTAAATAAAATAAATAAAATAAAATAAAATAAATAAAATAAAAGGACGACAGAAGAGGGAGAGGGAGAGATAAATTATACGAAAAGAGTCGATATGGAAACGAGCAAAGGGAGAAAAGGACAGAAAAGGGAGAGGGACCGAAGAGAAGAAGAAAAAGAAATATAATAAAATAAAAAATACTACTAAATAAAATACTTAATTTTGGCATCTCATTTTTTTTTTTTTTTTCAGGCGAATTCCCAGTTGAAGAAATCTGGATAAGGCGGGAAGATAGATAATAAATAATAATATAAGGGGAAAAAAAGAAGAGGAAAAAAAAAAGAGAATTACTTAAGGATACTGCTAAATTAAAATATCTAAATAATACTAGTAATAACTTTATTTGTAACTGTCAATACACTACGTCGACGAGAGTAGAGTCAGTAGACCAACCACCAACCGAGTCAAACCAAAATAGACCACGACGACTCCTTAATACTTAAGTACTTACTACTACTTACTTAGCTGCTTCTACAATCAATCACGTATTGAACCAGTATTGGACTCTTCTTTTTCTTCTTCTCAGCTATACATAGTACTTGGATGTATTGAACAAATACGGTGAGCTTAAGCAATCTGCACACAATTCCGTACGGCACAGTGCCCAAAAGGACGAAAGATCAGCATTTCGAAGAGAGGGACGAGAGTGGTATATACTAGTACGTACTTCGTACCTATATCAACAGGCAAGTGCTCCTTAACTAAAGTAGCTGTGTGTGTGGGTGGTCTGGGAGGGAAAGAAAAGAAAATTTTGAGCAATTGAGGCGGGAAAGGCACCTTTTTCCTTTTCTTTTCCCTTGCTTTTGCTTCCTTTTTTCTCGCTATTTTGGAGACTTCAAACGTCGGCCAGAACCAGTGAGGTATTTCTTTTTTTTTTTCAGGGGCAATTCCCAAGTTGAAAAAAAAAAGAAAAAAAAAAGAAAAGAAAAAAGAAAAAGTAATAAGAGAAAGAAAGGGATAAAAAAAAAGGAAAGAGAAAAGCACGCTGAAAAAGTTAGCTCTGAATCAACAGAATAACCTAAAACAGCCTAAGGGGCTTTGGAGGAACATTTCTCAGAAGAGTACGAAGTGATTCACATACGGAGTTATATATTATCAGAGATTCTTTATTACTAGACCGTCCTTTTTTTCTTCTTCCTGGGAGCGAGCGAGTAGGGCGACGATAGATGAACTCTGACTTCTATTCACATACAGTAGACTAGGGCCCGTGTGAGACCTGTGGTTCAGATAGAAGTCTTAGAATCCTCCTTTACCTTGGCCGTTGTAAGAGAGGATTATCATTCGAATGTTTCTGAAGCGGGGACCGTTGAAAAAAGTACCGAAGGGGATAATTCAAAGCGAGGGTGGGTATATATCAGTAATGGACAGTCTAAATTAGTATTGGTAGGTCACGGATCCCTATGTTATCAATAGGCCGGGGTTATACTGGGAGAGCGATCACCTTTGGATTGCGCTCCAATCGACCAGAAACTACGGAGCAATAGGAATGGTGCTCTCGAGTTGCTTCAAGAAAGTAAAGAGATATGATATCACAACAATAATGCACTGAAAATCTTTTTATTACGAGCGTTTTATTTTTTTTTTCTATCCCACTATATACGTATTGGGAGAATTTTAGTACTGATCCATCAAGAGGTTGCGTGAATCGGTGATTGGTTAAAAGAACAAAAATCTTAGGGATCTACCTAGCCCAAAACAGCCCCACTGGGTAAACAAATCCAGGTACCCGAAAGAGGAATCGATCAGGGGTTATTTTCGTACTGAATCACACGTGTTTATTTTTTGCTGGCGGCAGCACCATCGCCGCTCCAATGGCAAAACGGTGCCTCAAAGTTTGTGTAATAGCAATACTTCTATTCCAAGTATCTTCCCAATATTATTGATAAGTCATTTAATATTGCTTGTTGGAGTACATAATTACATCACAGTGTGAGAAAAGAAGAGGCGCCGAGTATGCGCCATGTTCGTTGTAAGAAGTGTCAGTGCTTTCCACCTTCGTTTCAAAGTACAGCCTCCGATCGGCTCGTAAGAGCTGGAAAGAGGGAAACGGCAAAGGCAAGGGCTCAAGAATGACGACCGTTGAAACGCTTAGACGGCAGGCAGATGCAGTATACGAAAGTGAATTAAAACATCATGAGCAAAGGTACTGGAAAAATGTAAGGGAAAGTATATAGCTTCTAATGTTCATTCGAGCACAGCAAAGGAGATCGATAAATGGGACAGCGAACTCTTGGAGTCCAGGGCAATCCCGTTGCAAGTGCAACAGCATGTTTTTTCTCTCGAAAGCAGAGCTTGGGCTGAAATTGCTAGAAGGCAATGGAAAATAGAGGCTTGTCCACTCTTGCGTAATGTAATGCGCATTGATCTTACCTAGTACACAATCCTCCCAATTTACACTACTAGCATGGTTCTTATTTTCTCTTGAACTTGCACTCTGATTTGTTATCACCAGATATAATTGTGGCTAACACCAAATTACGATCAACTCGAATATACTGTAATAGCATGTCACGATTTCCCCAAAAATCTCACTATCACAAAATAGCTTCTTTACAAATGGGAGTAAATTAAATCCTCGTGTTCCAAGCAGAGATTGACGGCAGGTTTTTCTTTCCTGAAATTGATTGCCTTAGGATCTAAAGCTTAGTATATGAGAAGTTGCAGAGAAATGAAAGCTATAGGGAAAACTGCCCGGAAGTAGCCTCAAAGGCAATGCTTCGACAAACCTCTTGTGTCCTTTTTACCCAATTACATCGGTATTACAGATCAAAACCAGCGCTATTGTTGATAAAATTTCAGAGTCTGTTTAGAAGGAATTGACTTCCGTCGATCGTTTCCTCACAACAGACGCGATTTACAGGCAAAGTCAACGCTGGGTGCACGACCAGACATGCGTTATCGTGCACCAACCGATCACTGCAACATATGGTGATCTATTCCACGTACCGATCTCCAAAACCCTGAATTAGGCTACTTCAATCGGGTACGTTGGTACGGTAGAAGCGCTACAACTTCTCGTATTAATATGAGAATAATTATACTGCTGATAATTATTAGACAATATACGTTTTATATAATTTTTTTTTTTCGTTAAGCAGACGCCAGAATTACTTCAATGAAACAATAATTCGATAAACACGTGGGAATTTCGAAATGATCAGCGCTCTTACTTGCATCTCTATCTTAAACTCGATTAGACCGTAGTCTTATGACTTACTCAGGCTACC
>AZLU01000139.1:67123-109404 GCA_002224055.1 Pezizomycotina sp. ARF18
TTTTATACGGCTAGTTGGTGCTGCTAGACAAATTGAAATTAATGAGCACTATGGTTCGAATTTTGAACGATTTGCCTGTGCGTGTTTATCACTACTTATTCCTTTTTTTTTTTTTTATTTTTTTTTTTAAAGAAAAAACAATATTATTTCTCCATACCTTCCTGACCTCCATTTCCAAACAATCCAGCATCCCCGTACAAAATTAGCAACCCACGCAACCCCAGGGTCAATTATCCTGGCTTTCTCCTGGACCCCTATTCTGGTGACAGCTGCATTGCTTCTGCTCTAGTCATAACTCGAAGCTATAGCGGGAAGAAAGCGGAGGAATGGGAGAGGAAGCAGTTGCAGATATTCAACTTCTGCAACGCTTGCAAGTTTCAGAGCTTGAAATAATTAAGAAACGTCCAATCACGGCCCTTCTCTAGAGAAATTTCAGAGAAATGGAGGCAAGGTCAGAGAGCATGGGGATGATGGGAAACTGAAGGTTCACTGTGGATAGGTGCTAGTATACATGATGGAGAATAACGCAGGTACCCTTGGGACAAAATGACAGCTACGTCGAACGGCGCTTGCGCAATGCCAACAATATTAATACATTACGGCAACAGCAACACCGAAAACAATCAGCAGCTCAGCAACATCACTGCCGCCAGAAATACAAGTAGGTAAGATATTAGGATATCATACAGGATGTTCTTGGGATTTGGAGTGTCCATGGCAAGATAATTGCGTACCAGTATGTAACATCTCAGGTAAGGGCTTGTCTTTTTTGTTCGACTTCGCTTCAGTGCCTTTATACTTCTTCGAAAGCTTAAATCCCTATACTGACCGACGATACGACGTGCAAACCTGCTAAGTGCCAACCCACCACTTTCGCTGCAAGCCGGACCAAGCAGGGAAACTGCCTGTCGACGTATTACGTACCTCAAAATCAATAAAGAAGCATGTGAATTGTCCTAACTCCATGCAGGATCGCAAACAAGAGCTCGATCTCACTGGATACAGAGGTATCTCTCCCTTCGGCCAATATTGATGCGGGGTTCAACATTATACGCGTGGCCAACATCGGAGTGGAATATTTTTCTTCAGCCAATTATTCATTTCGGTTTCATCATTCTCACGTTCCGGCGCCAATGGCAGGAGTAGGATATACAAGCTTCGTTGCCGGCTTCCGGGACCCGTATACGTTAAGTATTCCGACGGCGTGTTCGGAAAACAATTCCTCATATTGTATCGTGCTCCCCGCGTCCCTGTGGAGTTTTAAAGTGTAACGGGCCTGAAATTTCGATTTTAGATGTGCAAAAGACTGCCAATAGGAGCAGCTTTCCGGTGACATCTTAGGATATATCTGTTCCGAGATCCTGGGTCAAAATTACAGGGTTTATCGCACAACGGAGGGTCGCTAAGACATAATATCCGTCTCCGTCACTTTCCTGACCGCTGAAGAGTTCTTTAACGGAAAATAATCTTACTAGCGCTTTTGGCGGCCACTTTCTTCAAACTATAGTAGTAGAGTCTCGAAACATATACAATTCGAAAAGCACAAACCGGGCAGCTAGAGATTCTTTCGATCGCAATCACAAGGCGTATAATTGGCAGTTACAAGCTTCATCAAGGAGAAAAAACCGGAGTACTTTTCGCGGCCGATTTTTCCGCTTTTGGTTTGAACAACGGAGGTCGATCAGACTATACGAGATTCTAGAAGTATATAGAGTATATAGGGCTACGATTTTCGCGGCATAATTTCCCGATTTTCAAAGATGTCTGAGCGGACCTGTGCGCGCGAAGAAATCTAAATACCATTATCGGTGTTGGATCTCATTTTCGACGTCAAATCCGCGTCCAAGCGTGATCTGAGTGAAAAGCAAAAAATACATCTATTCGCGTCAATGTCGTCACTTTGAATCCTTGTCAAAAGAGTCCGCGGTTGAATATACCACGAGTTTCCAGGTGGCAGCGGAAGTATCGGCGGTTATACGACTCCGCGATTGGCACGTTTTTCCAACTCTCCATACAGCAATCCTATGTATCGTCTACTATATTGTTTCTCTGCAGGGCAAATCGTTTCAAGGTTCATTTGCTCTAGATTGCTCCTTGTGGCAGGAATATCGAATCATCATAAATGAAGCCGGGATAGGGTACCAAAGTTCGTCGCGACGGGCCCAAGTTACATTCCGTTTAGCGTCGTTCTTGCCTAGAGTATATATCCCACCAAAGGCGGATTACGTTTATGTTCTCTCCTTCACCTTCTTCACAGCAAATAGGAGCAATTCCAATAACCTGCGCACGAGTTTTTGGCCGTTTCCTTTCGCTACTGGCGTGCCGGCCATACTACCGAGTCGGAAAGTAAGGTATAGTCGGAGTATGGCATAAATAATTTCCCCTTTCCAAGGCTTCAATTGGTGGTACTTCCACCATGGGAACTTGTTCCCTGTTGCAAGAAGAAGAAAATAAAAGTATGATCCACCCCTCCTCATTTTTAGCCTGACTCTGCCCTACTTGGTGCTTGCCCCCCATGATATTGAGGTGGAGTAGTTGCTTTTGCTTGCTTGCTTTTGTGGGTATATACTATAATACCTTTCTTTACATAAATGGTCCAACGGAGCTGCGAATCGAGATGGTCATGGCGTGTCGAAATCGTAAGAGGACCTCTTCTTCATACTTTTTAAACGTTGGATACACACTTCCCCCGTTTTAAATAGGGATGAAGCCCTTTGGTGGTATTTTCTACCGAGGCTAAACTTCAGATCCCTGAGGACCTTCCCTGTGAAAAAGTCCGCAAACGATACATCCCCTTTCCAACGGACCCACCACTTCGAAGAGAAGGCCATGATATGATACCCTCCCCTTGTCGTATTTCCAGAACGATTTAGGAAGAGGAGGAAGAGGAGAAGAAAAGTAAATAAAAACCTTTTCTTTTAAGGCCTCTGAACCCTCCTCCCCGTGGTGTCATATTTGACGTTCAATCTACAACTTGACAAGGATCACATTTGCTAGGTTCATGCGTATCGTGTCCTTTTAAAGAAGTCCTTGGGTTGTAACACTCACGATTTCATTGGACTGCAGGCTATCGATCTTCTAGAAGGGGAGATTCTATAAAAGAGCCAGGAGCCTACCCGAATTTCCCATTTTGTGGAGAACGAATAAAGCGCTCATCTTGCATCTCAGTGTTTTCTTCGATCTAATTGCATAAACCATTCAGTTCGCATTTTCTAAAACACTGAGAATATTTTTCTATAGCTCTTTCTTTTATTTCGTGTTACTTGCGACGGCATCACGGCAGCCTTTTCCTTTCGAACATTACGATAAACACAAAGAAATCGAGAAACGTGGATAGCGAGTAGTATATATATCCGCCCTGATCCCTTTTATTTGCAGTGCAAAAAGTTGCTTGGGTAGTCTGACGTCCTACATATTATTAGTGGATAATCTTCTTGGTCATCCACAAAGTCTTGTGCTTACATTCATTCACGCACAGATAATAACTCTTGACGAATAAGCTGACCAGCGCCAATCCGCTTAGAGGTGCATTTAGCGTACCCATCCTTATCGCACCATACGAACGAGAAAGTTAAGATACTCAAGTAGCGGACGAAAATAGCCTATTAACCGTTGGCTAGCCATCCTAGTTTGCTATCTGAGCAGCTTCTTTAACACCGACTTGCCTTGAGAACAAGGCGTTTATATTTTTATTTTATTGTCTTTCGCCATCATGGGTATCGCAATGTTGCCCGTTATGGGCTCTTGATTGGGCTGTACGTTCTGTACAGAACTTTCAAGCGCTTCGACATTGGCGGAGGAGAGGTACTTCATCAAGACGAGGGAGTGAAACGGCCCCATAGAATTGGCGTTCTACTTCCACTTGGTCTCGATCGGTTTCTCATTATGGTTGAGGTATACCGCCAGCTGCCCGATTTCATCAAGTCGGTCCACGAACGTGAACATGACACATGGGGATCGATGTCCTCGGCAGGAAACGATGAGCACTCGCGAACCCAAGAATATCCAAGCTATGTTAGCACCCAGTTCAAGGATTTCGAGCTGGGCCCGGTTAGACATGGTGTCTTCCATCCTCTACTGGGAGACGGAATTTTCACTCTCGACGGCAAGGGATGGGAGCACTCCGTGCACTTTTGCGGCCTCAGTTCTCCCGCGAGCAGATCAGCCACCTCGAGTCGCTTGAACGCCATCCAGATCCTTTTTTCGCAGATCCATACGACGGCCGCCCACCGAGCTTCAGGATCTGTTTTTCCGTCTCATCTTGATACCGCTACCGAGTTCTTGTTCGGAGAATCTGTCCAATCCCTTAGCGGGGTATGAAGACCCTTGTTGGTGTTGAAAATCAGAGCAAGGGGAGGACATGGGTTCGCGGAAGCTTTCAATATCGCCCAGGATCAGTGCCTCAAGGTATCCGCGTTCGGCCTTCTGGTGGCTCGTCAACTCCCGAGTTCAGGAAGTCCACGCAGGTCTGCAGAAGTTTGTCGAACACTTTGTCGATCTAGCCCTCAGCAACCTGCGTACACAGGACGGCGCCATCGAGGACAAGGAAAGCGGAAAGCGAAGTATGTTTTCCTTAACGCCCTCGCCCGCGAAACACGCAACCCTCCTTCTCAGAGATCAGGTCATGAACGTTCTTCTTGCTGGGCGAGATACACGCTTCTCTTCTCGGATGGACTTTCTTCCTCCTCGCTCGTCATCCCGAGGCCGAAAAGAAGCTCAGGGAGGCTGTCGCGGAATCTTTTGGAGATGAAAATAGAGATAAAGTTCTTACTTTCGAGGCTTTGAAGAGCTGCACCTACCTTAAATGGGTTATCAATGAGAGTAAGTGGTGATTCTGTACTGCGTCAAAAAAATTTTTTTCCCCCTTAGCTAACCATCTGCATACAATAGCTCTCCGTCTCTACCTGTCGTCCCGTTCAACTCCCGCGCCGCCAACAAGGATACGACCCTGCCTGTCGGTGGTGTGAAGACGGCAAGTCGCCGTGCTTCATCCTAAGGTTATGGTCATCGAATACTCCGTTTACGCTATGCACCGCCGGCAGGATATCTGGGGCCCTGATGCTAGCTGCTTCGGCCGGAACGCTGGGAGAGACTAGGAAGTCTAATTACAACGGCTTTGAGTATCTCCCCTTTAATGGTGACCTAGGATCTGTCTTGGACGTAAGTTTCACAGCTTTGTGGAAATTTCTAAAATCATTCCTCCTTTCCTAAAGACTAAATCGCTATATACTGATTTATACTATTAAATAGAACAATTTGCTCTCACGGAAGCCTCTTACACAATCGTTAGAATGCTTCAGCACTTCCCCCGCATGGAGAACTGCAATTTCGACCCAGAAGTCAAGTGCAATGCTACCCTGACCATGTGCCCAGGAGGCGAGGGTGTAAAGGTTAAGCTGTTCAGGGAGTAAGAAAGAAAACAGAGTAGAGTAAATGTCAGAAGCCGGTCTTGGTAGGAGAAAGCTAAACATTCGCTGACAACCCGCCCTGGGTTCTCAAAATCGAGTAACCTTTTTGATCAATTGTGCTTTGGTCCGTCTAATTTTTTTTTTTTTGGATATCTACCCCCCCCCCGGCGCGATTATAATCTATTCTATCATGGGTTTTCTGGAGTTGTTCTTTGATTTTGGTACTCGGCTCCTCATATTTTTCATATACTTGGTCCATCACTCCTCATTTTGATCCTGCATGTAACTGAAAAGAAAAAGCTGTTACATATCGTCTTCAGCAACGTTAGCTTAACCTCTCATCTACCCCTATGTATGTAAAAAAGACACTCACCACTCGGTGCAGAGATTATTGAGGTCCTGGTATTTTGAAATTGATTATATAGTGTCATGTTGTATTCTAAACAGCAGGAATATGTAGAGCAATACTTACATGTGACAATTCACCGGTATATACGAAAGATGCTGCGAACTCATGATTGGCATTGACCAATTACTCCTTTAGCTTTTATGAGGTTGAAGGCCAATGGAATATCCCTTAGGAAGTGGCTCTCTTTCAACAGCATCTCGAGGTTCAAGTCTTCAACTATATTAACTGCAGATGCACGCACTGAACAGCACGTACTAAGTAAAACTTCTCAATGGAAAATACTTGCATACGCCCCCTAGCCACTACTTACTATTGGCAGCTCTCCACGATCACTACCAATGTGAAAACATTCACACTCTCTGTATACCTTGCTGCTCGTGAACCTCCAAAGGAGCAGAAGAACAGGATCATGTCGGCTACTTTGCCGTCGAAAGTGCATATCATATCAAGTACCGTAGCCTGCTACGATCGGGGCTGAAGGCCGTCATGTATGCCGCGCCAGCAAAGCACGCTATACGGGAAGCTCCGCGCCGCGTTCGAGGTTCCGCCGAACGCCAGGAACCAGTCTTCAACCAGGCCGCGATAGACAATACGAAGCAGTTCTTGGATGCGGCGGCGGCCTACACCGGTATGGAGCACAAATCGTCAAGAACTTGTGCGCTGTGCACGCCTGGCGAACGATCGTGAGAAAGGTACGTTGTGAGGTTTGAGAGAGGGATATTTTGATCGCGAACTGCGCTCCATTCCTACTTGGCTTGTAAAGGATTGTGAATACTAATACGGTATTTATTATAGGAGAGTTTCCCCAAACGCTCCGGGGGATGCGGCGCATGCGCGGACTTTCTACAATGAATACGAGCTACGATCAAGCTACTGAACCAAAGCATGAACCTAGAGCTCCGTTAATACGACGGTGTTATTTTGGATAGGAGGAAAGGAGAAGTAGGCACTATAAATTGTATACTAACATGTACATTAATGTAGATATAATAATGATCCATCAATTGTTACCTACTAATGATTTCGCAAAGCCTGAGCTAAGAATGGCCCACAATCGTAAGGATTGTTTATCGGTGGTGCTGCGGCTACTAAAGAGTTCAGAGCCGCAGAAGCTCTTTCCCCGATTTATAGTAGTATTCTTTGCTTTTTCTGTGATAGCTTCATAAAAATACACCCAGCAAATTTTAAAGGAAGAAAAAAAAAAAAAAAAAAAAAAGCACACACGCACGCAACTCCACCAAGCTGCGTTACCTTCCATACTTAAAAACCACTTTCTCGACCCCGAACTCATATCATACGACTCTTTGGCCAGCAAATAGTACCGAAAGATGCAGGCTCCTGTTATTATGCTAAGTTCGTTCTCAAAGCAGTATTCAATAGAAATGGTGTTGAGCTTACGAACCAAGAGCTGTTGTTAGTAGCTAACCGTGAAGCTTTAATCCCATAGATACCGCCCAAGGCGAGCGGCAGACGGGAGGAGAGCCCAGCTGTCGAACATCACCGCCGCAAAGACGTAGGAGCTTCCTAGTGTATTAAAAGATCTCGACCAGCTCGAAAACTAACATCTGGCTTATTCTACATTAGCGTCGCAGACATCATCCGATCATGCCTTGGACCGAAAGCTATGCTGAAGATGCTGCTGGATCCCATGGGTGGTATCGTCCTGACGAACGACGGGCACGCGATCCTGAGAGAAATCGAAGTCTCCCACCAGCTGCAAAAAGTATGATCGAGCTTAGCCGGACGCAGGTATGTGGATTTAACCCCCGTATTGGGAGCTTCAAGTTGTAGCTATTCAAGGTCCCCACTAAACGATATTCCCCCCCCCCCCTCTTCTTACTTATAGGATGAAGAGGTAGGAGACGGTACAACGACGGTCATTATTCTTGGTAAATCTAAAGTCCTTTCTTTATGCTTATTGGAGAAGCTTAGTTGCTGATTCAACTGCCCTTTTCCGATCCTTATAGCCGGAGAGATCCTCGCTCAGGCACTACCCCAACTCGAACGCAACATACACCCCGTTGTCATCATATCCGCCTTCAAGAAAGCCCTGTCGGACGCCCTTACCATCGTCGAGGAGATCTCTACACCTGTCGACGTCACATCCGACGAAGAAATGTACAAGCTCATCTCGTCTTCCATCGGTACCAAGTTCGTCTCGAGGTGGAGCGAGCTCATGTGCAGCCTCGCCCTGCGCGCCGTCCGCACCGTAGCCCACGATGTCGGAGGCGGGAAGAAGGAGGTCGACATCAAGCGGTACGCGCGCGTAGAGAAGATACCGGGCGGTCAGATCGAAGACAGCAGGGTCCTCGACGGCGTCATGCTGAACAAGGACATCACGCACCCGAAGATGCGGAGGAAGATAGAGAACCCGAGGATAGTGCTGCTGGACTGCCCGCTCGAGTACAAGAAGGGTGAATCGCAAACGAACATTGAGATCTCTAAGGAGGAGGATTGGAATAAGATCTTGGAAATCGAAGAGCAGCAGGTCAAGGCGATGTGTGAGGCCATATTGGTTGTGAAGCCCGATCTCGTCATTACCGAGAAGGGTGTATCCGGTAGGTTTCGGGTTGGAAAGTGGTTTGGTGTCGGTGTCGTATTTTTCCATGCTAACTCACGGGTAGACCTCGCTCAACACTATCTATTGAAGGGAAATGTCACGGCAATCCGCCGCGTACGGAAGACGGACAACAACCGTATTGCCCGCGCGACCGGAGCCACGATCGTCAATCGCGTAGATGACTTACAAGAGTCGGATGTTGGGACTGGATGCGGACTTTTCGAAATTGAGAAGATTGGAGACGAGTGAGAAACCTCCTTGTGATGAAAATAATGTTAGATGATGGACAATGCTAATGATTTGCGTAGGTATTTCACATTCCTAACCAAATGCACAGATCGAAGGCATGCACGATCCTGTTACGCGGCCCTTCGAAGGATATCTTGAACGAGATCGAGCGCAACCTGCAAGATGCCATGTCCGTCGCAAGAAACGTCTTCTTCCATCCCCGTCTCGCGCCAGGAGGCGGAGCAACCGAGATGGCGGTCTCTGTCAGGTTGAGTGAGCTCGCGAAGGAGATCGAAGGCGTGCAGCAGTGGCCGTATAAAGCCGTCGCGGAGGCGATGGAGGTTATCCCCCGCACGCTGATTCAGAACTCCGGTGCCAGTGCCGTCAGAGTCCTCACCCAACTGAGGCTAAAACGCGGAAGGAAATTACACGTGGGGTGTGAATGGAGACACCGGCAAGATCGTTGATATGAAGGAATACAAGATCTGGGAGCCGGAGGCGGTCAAGATGCAAAGCATAAAAACGGCTATCGAGGTACGCACGCTCATGGCAACCACGCAAATATATACGGCGCCGCTAACTTTTTATTTTTAGTCTGCTTGTTTGCTGCTTCGGGTTGACGAGATATGCGGTGCGAAGAAGGGCAGAGAGGGCGGCGGTGCAGGTGGAGCCGATGAGTAAAAAATCGAGCGTATTTTGAGGAGAACAAACAAAAGCATAGAATTCTTGTATTTCCATTCAATTCACTGGGCAAGGCGAATGGTATTACTACATTCTAGACCACCTAAAAGTTAAATACGAGAAGCAAAGAATGCATGTGGTATACAATAATTTAGAAGTTAATTACGAGCCGCTCTTATCAAAGGGATATAAAAGAAAAACGCCTCTAATGTCATGCTCGATTCCTAGAGCACGGCCGACCTATGAGCAAAGGAAATGGAAACCGTCCAGAAAAATGAAATATCGTGAAAGATCGTCAGTCGTCGTCAATGATGACGGCCCTGCACCATCGGGAATCGATACTACTGGGACTTCTTCAGTCACTTGTCCTCCCTTATTGTTCGTCGATGACTGTTGCTTGTTTGGTAATTTGAAGGATCCCTTCTTCGCCGAGTCGTCTTTTCCACCTTTCCCCGACGCATCATCGCTGACCTTGCTCCCATCTTTCTTCTCCTCTTCCTCTACGGTGGCTTTCGCTTTCGCCGCAGCCCTTGCTTCTTCCTGTTCCTCTTCGCCCTATTCTTCGCCGTCCTCTCTTCGTCCCGCTTTCTGAGCTCCTCGTTCTTCTTTTCAAACTCTTCATTATCCTTCTCCCTCTTTAGCTCCTCGTCCATAACCTTCAGGCGCTCGTACTCCCGCCGTCTGCTAGCCTTGTACACGTGGAATTCGCCGGAACCTGCTCCTGCGACGAACCCTGAACGTTGGCGACGATTTCGGGAGGAGGAGCCATCTTGCGCTCTCGCGCCCGGTTGACGTTGATGGCTCGTTCGGGGTTTTTCATCAGCTGGGCGACTTGGGCGGATTGCAGCGACGCTGGTGAGAGTGCGCGCTTCTTCGCAGGCCGCTTCGAGCGCGGGTCCATAGATGTTGGGATCGATTCGGGATGTTTTCGGACATGATGGGAGATCGGAGGGATAAAGGACTGGTGACGAATCGGTGATGGATGGAGATGAGTTGTTGATGAACAACGAAATGTTTTTTTTTTTTTTTTTTTTTTTTATTTTTTATTTTTTATTTATTTATTTTTTTTTCGAATTTTTGGTGTTTATTGAAATATTTAAAGTAGGAGAGAGTTTGGAGGGAGAAATGATTCAGTTCAATAAAATTAAAAAAAAAAAGAAAAAAGAAAAAAAGAAATGCGGCTAAGAACTTTTGCGGGCCCAAGCTAAACTGCAGAAGCGATAAGGCTTGGCTTGCTTTTGGCGTTCGAACCACCTTTCAAAGCATGAAACCTTCCCTCTTGGATTCAATTGCAAAAACATCTCCAACTTCAGAATTGAACAGATTCCAGCTACTCTCTTGATTGGCTAAACTATCTGATTTCATTGTCTTTGAAATATGACGGACGCACTGTTAGAATACCTCGCGGACACTCTTCCTCCAGGTCTACTAAAGACCGAACAGGACACCGCCAATGCCCGCGAATACCTAAAGCACCTAACATCGCTCCCTTTGAACAGCATCCTTCACGTCGAGGCGGAATCGCTAAAGTCCAACAAGCACTCCCTCGATCTCTCGCTGCAGTCTGCAGTATCCCGCTCCCACCGCTCCATCATAAAATCCTCCGACGAGCTCTCCACCGTTCCCGAATCCATCGCCAAGCTCCGCGAGTCCGTGCAGAGGCTGCGGGAATCCGTGCCCAAGCTTGAATCGTCGATAACTTCTTTTTCCTCGACCTTTCAGAAGGCTCCGCTGTTTTAGTGGAGCGGCAGCGGCGGCATGTCTTCGCGAGGGCGCTACCGAAGGTGCTAGACATCCTCGAGCTACCCAGCCTGCTGCAGTCAGCCATCTCGAGCTCGAACCCGTCGCTGTCGCTGGACATACACTCCACGTGAAGAGGCTTGCACAACTGTACCCTTCAATTCCCGTAATAAAATCTATTGGCACCGAGTGCGACGAGCTACTTCAGTCGCTCACACGCAGCTTCTCAACTCGTTACGGCAGCCGCTGAGGCTTCCCGTCGCGATAAAAACGATCGGGTACTTGAAACGCACGTCGCCGGAGATGGGTAGCGGCGAGGAGATTTGGGGTTCTATATTCCTTGTATCGCGGCTCGCATTCTTAGCAAATATACTCCAAGCTTTAGAACCGCTGAAGGACCTCGCGGAAGTAGAACGGGAGGAATGGGAGACCACGGTAGCCAAGGCACGGCTGATAGCGTCAAGGGCGGCGGCAGCCAGTCGGAAAAGTACCTCAAGCGGTGGATAGAAGTTTTCAGGGAACACAGCTTCGCGATAGTATCCATGTACAAGGCGATATTCCATCGGATTCATCATCGTTATCATCGTCATCATCGGCCTCATCAGCTTCCTCTTCATTTCTCAAACCTCACACGTCAAGCTACACCTCACAAATTCCACTAAGTCCTACGGCACTCAGCAGACCCGAAAAGATGGATTGGAGAAACCTCCCAGCCCTCCTTCGCCGCTGGCTACATTTGTACCACACCTACTCAAACTACTCTCCACCACCTTGCACAGATATCTACCTATAATCTCAGATAAGTCTGCTCGGGAGTCATTGCTCACACAAGTATTATACGCAGCTGGGAGTTTAGGACGGTTTGGGTGGGATTTTGGGCTTGCTTTATCGACAGGTATCCTCAAGGATCCGCTAAAACCTGTCGATGTGGCGAATGCAGAGTATCAAGAAGGTGGAGATTATTACAACGATGAGGATGACGAAGAGGGAGGAGAGTGGGTCGACGTCGTGAAGAAACATAGGATACTAGCGGAAAGGCTCGAAGATCTTGCTGCGGGAAAGGGTATCAGGACAGGCGATAACATTCGCCGAGGTTCTAGCCCGCTACTGTCGTAAGGCAATTCCCTATATATCGCATTGTATATATGTTAATGTGTAGATACCCATTTGTAAAATGAAAAAAGAAAAGAAAGCAATAAAAAGATGAAGGGATGAATTAAGGTTCGAAACATCAGGCGAAACAACATGCGTTACGTGCACTCTGTTACGAATGTGTCTCCAAAGGTTCCTACAAGTGGATTTGATTTAGACATAAAGATATGCGATAAGAAAGGATCCTTGGTCCCCTTTCCAAGTCTCTCCGGTTTTCATCCTGTTCTGTGTAACTGATAGAGATGATGCAAGACTTGTTACCTCTCGGCCGCATGCATCCGCATACCAGGCGCACCGCTATAACGATTTTTTTTTTTTTGAAGTGTTGCACAACGTCTCGACAGAGAAGTCTCCCCCATGGGAGTAATCATTATAACACGGATATGGCGACAAATGTTATCAAGTTGGTATAAAAAAGACCTTGCTCCTTGAATGGTCCACCAGGCAACACCAGCAAAACGCGCAACGAACACTCGCAATTCAGGGTGTCTCATCCCACGAACGACGAGGGAGCTCAGGCCGAGCCTATCAGCTGACAAATTTTTATCTTTAGCATGATGCTCCTTCGCAACCATTCTTGATGGAACGTGCAACGATAAGGATCCCCGCAGTGATTGAGGCAAATATAGTGCCTATTCTTCGGGAGGGCCGCACTTGCGAATATATACGTAGAAAGGAGAGCGGGGAAATGCTATTAAAGCATGCATAACCTCCACATGTACACACCCTCCGGCCTTTCTGCGGGCGTCTTTTATGCACATAGTCTCAGTGCTTCCAGGCAAGGCTACTTGACTCTTGCAGTCAAAAAAAAGACAAAGACAAAAGAGAGTAACCGCGGTACAGGTACGTATGCAATGCTTTTAAAAGAAAAAGAAGAAGAGAAAGAGAACAAAGGCATAGTTACAATGGTCATGAGGAAATAGAAGAACATGAACAGTAGTCTCTTTCGCTGTGAAGACGAAGAGACCGATCATGTAAGAAAGGTTACCAATGGCTAGCTTTTGTTTCTTCTTCTATTCCTTACTCTATCGTAGCTGTGGTTGGAACTTCAGCTATTTGTTTTCCTTATTATAAAAAAAAAAAAAAAAAAAAAAAGGGCTGCCAAAAATAACAAACAACTTCCCACTTGAGTGCAACTACTAGGAAAACAAACCTCTAAACCTCTAAAAAAAGTTCTCCCGTTTATATCAAACATCTTCAGTTATTTGTTTACCCATCTTAGCCATCCCTACCTATCAATATCTTTAATACAACCTCCTTTACCGTTAGCTAGCTGGATCAACTGACACAATCGCAAGCATGAAGCCAAAGCCAATCCCAAGAAGCGGAAAAGCATCGTCTAGCTTCACGGTAGCAGACTTCTTGGAGCTGGACAGAATGCACCAAGTCACTATCGGACTGGCGGATCGAGCGAAAGCAATGGGGGCTCCTATAGCGGCAAGGAGAAGCTTACGGACTTTGAAGGGGCAATGACGAAGCAAACCCAAAGAACTGGCCTCTCTACGCTAAAATATATGCGACGTTGGTTCCGGCTCTTTGTACTCTCGTCGTGTAAGTATCCACTACATATATCTCTCTTTTCATTGTTTGCTGTGTACGGTACTCTTCTTTAGCATAAGCTTTCAAGAGCTTCGGTTGTTGAGCTTGACGTCTAATGATTAGTCTGTTTCGCTGTGGACGTTGTTATCAGAATATTTAGTGATTGTTTCTAACTTCATTGGTCAGATCTTTTCGGCTTCGATCTACGTAGCTGGAATTCCTCAGATCCAAGAGCAATACCAGGTGAGCCAAACGGTGGCCATGCTCGGATTGAGTCTCTATGTCGTTGGCCTGGGCTTGGGTAAGTATTAAGCTCTTTAAGACGGACTGATTTACCTTGTCATACCACTAACTAATATCTTCGAGCATGTAGGGCCAATGATTGCAGCGCCTATATCCGAGACCAAGGCCGTGTAGCGGTTTACTGGATTTCAATGATCTGTTTCGCTTTATTCACCCTCGGAACGACGTTGGCTAAGTCTATCACTGTCATCCTGATTTGCCGCTTCTTTAGCGGGGACTTTTGGTAGTCCTGCTCTCGCTGTCGGTGGAGGGACCGTCAGTGATATTTGGGTGCTTGGGAAAGCGCTGGTACGGCTGGAAATGCGTTCTTAATGATGGCCTTTTTGGGACCTGCTCTCGGTAATTCCTTCTTCCTTGGTCGCTTAATGCACTTTGAGGGATACCGCTCTAACAAAGCCCCCCGAAATGTAGGGCCGCTCGCCGGAGTGTGATCGCCGAAAACTATCATTGGACATGGCTTATGTGGACCAGCCTGATACTTGCTGGAGTTGCTCTGCTCTCCTTGGTCTTCGCCAAAGAAACGCATAAGAAGACCATCCTTGCAAAGAGGGCCAAGGCTCGAGGCATCGTGATCCCTCTCGAGAGGACCGCTCGCGAGGGTCTGGAGCAACTCTTCGTCGTCGTGCTTGCTCGTCCTGTGAGGATGATGTTCACCGAGTGGATTGTAGTTTTCACAGCGATGTACGATCTATATTCTACTGCTCGAGCATTTGTACTTCAGATATTCTCTTTTCTTCTTCCAATTTCCCGCAACACTCGTATCAAAGTTCAGGGGGAATAGATGCTAACTGAATCCTCGAATGTCTAGATACAATGCGTTCCTGTTCGCACTCCTGTTTCTGTTTTTCGAGGCTATCCCTTATGTGATGATCCATGTCTACGATTTCGATCTTCAAGAAACCGGATTGAGCTTCCTCTTCCTAGTTGGAGGTGTGTTGCTGTCCGGCCTTGTGTTTTTCCTCTTCGACTACCTATGCTACCAACCTTACGCCGCCGAGGAGCTTTCTATAAGAATAGAGTTACTCCGGAGCACCGCCTGTACTCCTCTCTGCTCGGCTCGTTCCTCGTTCCTATCGGGATCTTCTGGTTTTCGTGGGCCGCAAATGAAACTATACACTGGGCCGTCCCTCTCGCCGGAGTTCTGATTTTCGGTTGGGGAATGGTCTCGATCTACGTATGTTTTCCAATCTTTCCCTTCAAGTTTGAGTACGTCTACGTTTTTTATGTACTATCTGACCAATTCTTTGCCCCTTTGAAAATAAATCTCCAGCTCTCGCTCGTAGCTTACATGTTTGACGTCTACGATGAACTCGTCTGCGCTTCGGCTCTTGCTGGTAAGTTTATTGCTCTGATCCAATTTCAAGATCCCATTAAATACACAAATGACAAACCATGCGGCTAACCCTCTCACCGGTGTTGGGAACAGCAAACTCCATGGCCCGCTACGTCCTCGGCTCCATATTCCCGCTCTTCGCCGTGCAGATGTACCGCGGTCTCGGTCACCAGTGGGCCGGCAGCGTGCTCGGCTTCGTCGCTGTAGCCCTGCTACCGATCCTTGGCTGCTTTGGCTCTACGGCGAAAAGATCAGGAGCGGAAGCAACTACGCCAGCGAAGCCTCCGATTCTCTGGTTCTGGTCACCAGCAACAACAACAGCAGGCCTACGCCGATTCTTACCGTCGTCAAGCATACACCCATCGTGCCCAGGAAACCTTCGCCCCCTCGAACCCTCAATAAGCATTCATCTCTCATCATCAGCAAGCCTTACCCGGTTGCGGCACCGTCTCCGCCTCCTAGAGGTAGGGCACCTGGAGGAGCGACACGATTTGAATAAAATTTCCGAGAGGGGAAAATGGTAAACCAGCTGCCAAATAATTATCACAAGGACTCGCAGACCTACCGGTAAATTTTTACTTACTGCCATGAAACTTATAATAAAAAACACTCACATGAAAAATAATCCAAAGAGGAGGTAAACATAAGCTATTGATCATAAAAGAAAATGGAAAGGCGAATATTTATATATTATAACTATTGAAAAAAAGAGGGAGGTATCCCACAATTCAAGGGAAGATAAATCAGAAAAAATTGTAATCGGAACCTAGTAATGGGGATATTTACTTTTTATCCTTTGCCTTTCGCTGCTGTATATTGAAACCCATGTTATCAGAAGTACCGCTGTTTTATGTTTATTTGTTGCACTTCCGGCGGTTAGTTTAATTATATGCTACGACCTTTTCAATATTTCTTTACCAGTGTAACACGAAGATTTGTATAAACAGGATGAAGAGTAAGGAATGGTGAAATGCCAGTACTCAATTCTATGAAAACTTCTATCACGGCTACATATTCGTGAAATAATACAAAATTTTTCGATCTCAGTTCATCAAGGAAACATGGCCAAACGCACAGATCACTTAAGCTAGTGGAAATAATATTGATTGATTGTCTTTCTATGGAATAGATATCTCGTAAGAATCGTTAAGACTAATTGCACTTGAACTAGTACGATGAAACCGTAATCTGCAAGCCCCTCAAGCGAAGGTCTACGGTAGAAAACACGAATTCGCAAAGACTGAAAATAAGATTCATAGTTGGTCATTGAAAACACGCATAGCCAGTCGAAAGAACACCGCTAAAAAACGAAAACCCCAAAAAGAAAGACCGAAGAAAATAAAAGAAAAAGGTGATAAGTTTTATGTGCCTTATCCCATCCTTGGGATGGAAAGAATAAGGGATGATTAGAAATAAGGATGGTGAAGAATAAGTCGATGTCTAAATGATTAACGTCCGTCATTTATCGCCCTAATTTTGTGTGTGAAAATATTTCTTCCTGGTCCTCCCAGTCTTGAACTTATATCAAGGAATGGAAATCTGGTGGGACCGCCCAGCCGTGGGTCCGGCACGCCCTTACGAACGCGTCTTTCGCTTCAACAGTCGAATACGTGTTGTATCCGGACCTGCCCTCCAACCTGGCTGGAAAGGGGTCGGTGGACGACATGGCCATGCGGATTTGCAGGAGTACGGCCTCCATGGAAGAGACAGCGGACCATCCGGAGTTGGTGAGCAGCTCCATGCAAAGGGCACCGCCGGCTGTGACGTGACCACCACCGCGTTGCTGGAACGGCAAGAACCTGGGCTTGATAACGCGGATGAAGGGCGGGGTCATAGGGAAATCCTTCCCGAAGCGCGCCTCCATAACGATGCTCTTGATGCCCGCCTTCTTCATATCCTGTGCTAACGGCAGATCCTTGTCGAATGAGTGCAGCTCAATGATCCACTGATAAACATTTTCGATAAGGTTCTCGTTGATGTACCATCCCAGCTCGGAAAGATCCTGCTGGCTCTGCAGCTTCAAGACAGTCTTGAGCTCATTCTGTATACGCTTGGTAGCCATTGGAGTCGCATATTCGGGAGGGGAGAGAAGCTGAATGTCGGTCAAATCCAGGACACCAGGCACAAAAGCGTCCGGATCAACCTTTCTTAGGCTTCGAAACCTCCTTCCCTTTCTTCGAATTTTCCTCATCGTCGTGGAATAGGATTGCAATATCCTCCTGATCGGTCTCATCCGTATAATAGAACTCATCCACATCCACCTTGAATCCCAAAGAACCTGAAACGGTTTCGGTGAAGTCCGCAACAGTCTCGGTAACTTTAGAGCCGAGTTTCCCAATTTTCTTAAGTCCGCGACCGACCTTGGATTTCGGCGCCGGTGAAGGAACTGAGGCCTTAGAAGAAGATACTTTTGCTGCTTGCTTCTTATTCTGACGAGCGCGAGAGGCAGACACAGCTTCAGGGATGACTAGAGAGGTGCCTTGTGCATTCCGCGGCGTATAGCCTGCATCTTGATTTATACACCTCTCCGGCTTGTCGGTGGCGTTATCGGTATTGTTCGCGTTATGCCCACTACCATTCTTCACGAACAGATAACGTGTCTGAATCCAGTCGAGTTGCGCGACCACGAGATGAGGGCTCTATAAAAAAAATGGTTGTTAGTTTTGCCCTCATATACAAAAGAAGAGGGAAAGAAAGGAGAGTCGGAGAGGACGCTTTCGGAAAAGTCGAGCTAATATCGTACCTTGCTAACAAATTGTTCTGGAGCGTTGACTATTTCGTTGAGGCAGATGGCCGAATCGATCCTGAGATGACTTTTTGGCCAGAAAGAACTTCCAGTGGATTGATTGTAATAGTATCTGCCACTATACCCGAGACTAGTGTTTAGATCCAGACTATGATAGCAACCATGACCGTAAGCTCTGCCATGAGCAGTATCCTTGAAATGTAAGCCCTCACGGATGATAGAGTGCCAGTTTTGAAGTGGCGATCCATGCCATGCGAAGAGTGTGGGACCTATAAGAAGGCAAATTAGAACGCAGTTCACCAGCATATATAAAAAAAATACTATAAATTTAAAATAATTCGGCGGCTAGAGAATTCCTTACAAGCTTTGGAGGCAGTTGTTTGGGTCACCTGGCTGACAAAACGTTGTTCTTTGTCGGGGCTCCATCGCGAACCTAAACTGAGCCCACCCATTCATACCCCAGACTCGTTCTTCGCCGGCAACGCAGCCGGTAGGAGACAATGGGGCATTGGCGGTAGTGGAGGTCGTGGCGGCCAAAGGATCAGTGATCAGAACATCCTCTGGGGTCTCATCAATCTGAAGGATGCAACTGCGGTTGCTCGCGATGATCCAACGCAGAAGATTGCAAGCGGTCGGGCTAATCCGGTTTTTCCATTGCACCAAGGAAGCCTGCTCTCCGACTTTCTTGTTTTTGAGAAGCCAAGCTCGCATCTCGTTAACAGAGGGAAGTGTTTCGAGAATATGAACGATTGCACTACGCTTGGCGTTATCATCGATTTTGTCAAAATTCTCATGATAGACGTTGAATTGTATGGAACATTGTCCGCACTGTTGTAAAAGTCGGGAGTAAAAATGTTCACAGAGCTCTTGTGTCCAATTGGCGGAGCGACCTTGATCTTTGGGAAGTAGTCAACCTCAATAACCCTGCAGTGTGCCTGGTCGCTTGTTGTTCCTTGCGAAGTCATCGTGATCCAGTCGCCGACCCGAAGGCTCTCTGCATCTTTTATCGACGATGTCGTCACCGTGAGCTGTTGGGTCTCGATGTGGTAGACGCCGAGCAGAGGATTGATAGCAGTTGGAAGGACCCTCAAACTATTGATATTTCATGATAGTTAGCGCCAGAAAGCAAAAAAATAATATTTATAAAAAAAAAAAAAATATAATAACGACAAAATGCGAGTAATGCAACGTAGAAGAACATACTTTAAACCAACCGGGAAATCGTTGAGCTTATGAGCATGGCGCTGGCATAGCAAAAGCTAATAAGCAGATCTACCACACTGGGTTGACTAATGATTTCGTATTCCATGCTGGGTCCGAAGCCCAAAGCCATGTACTGGTAAAGGCATAGCGGTTTGCTGCAGACATAAGGCTTCAATGCCTCGAAGTTATTCTGTACCTTGGTATGACAGACGAGGCAAATTCGGTGCAGCGGACGAAATGGCGAAGCATGAATTGCATCGCTACCAGAGGGAGCGATACTGTGTCCTTGGAAGATGATTGGAGTTCATCCTCACAGCACAAAGCCGAAAGATTCCGGTGCAAAGTCTCTTTGGCGTAGTAGACATCGTCAATCTGTTCGCCTACCCTTTCCCTGCCTTGGAAGTTATCGTAAAATCTTTCGGCTCCGTCCCATTCAAGTCCGTAGATCATGCGATACTTTAGGAGCGTGAAGAATCGGTCGTTAAGAAGCTCACACAGCGGGCGAGAAATGAAAACGCCTTCGAATCCGGTTCCTTTCTCTTCCTGCTCCTGGGCCTGTTTATTATCCGTGCTCCGTTGCGAGCATCCTCCTCTTCCTCGATCGGCTGTTGCGAGCCTTCGTGAAGGCGTCAATGGCCTCATCATAAGTGGGCTTGTATTTGTCAGAGATGCCGACGCAGAACTGGGCTGGTTTCCTCTCGCTAAAGCTGTAGTTTAAAAAGGAACCGAGGCCCCTGTATTTACCGGGGAAATACAAAAGGAGGACCAGATAACGGGTCGGATCAATCCTCCAGGCGGTCATGGCTTCGTCACTGATGCCCAACTTGGAGGCCTTGATGGACACCGAGATAAATCCCTTCAGCGTCGGGAGCTGACCTAGTACGCCAACTTTGTAACCGGCCCGCTTGACGGCTCGAAGATCGTGGCAGAAGGCGCGCCACCTTTCCGAATCTGGCGTGCTAGTATCCCGATCCATCTGACTGTCCCCTTCAACGTCCAGCCGGCATCTGGAGCAGATCCGTCTGACCAACCGCCTACAGATACTACATCGTCATCCTCATCTTCTGCTCCGTCTCCGTCGTATTCCTGCTCATTATCAGAATAGGTCATCTCTTCGTCCAGGTCGTCGTCGTAGTCGACGTCCTCTACCTGAGAAAGCTTCTGCTTCTTTCCCACAACAGCCTTATCAAGCCCTTGCCCGATGCGCTTCAACAGGTCAGCTACTTTGACTCCCTCTGTATCCGTCGAATTGATGACGTCTATGATAGCTGGAGCGCAACCATCTGGAGCGCATAGAAAGTATTGGTGACTCGAAGGATACTCGGACACGTCTAGCGATATTCCAATTAATAGTTAGAATCCACGCAATTGTTAATGAGAAAGATACTGTCATGATTCGGAGGCTTGGAAGTTGGGCTTGGTGATGTATTATGGAGCTTACCTGGTATGAAAGCGGTTAGCTCTACTGGCACCTGGCCATCACTTGCAGTGTAGAGAAAGGTGAAAGAGCCATCTTCGTCACCCTTGCAGATATCTGTGAAAAGATGAAGGTTAGTCAAACTACTCAAAAATGGAATCTTGATTAGACTTTATATCGAAATTCATTTTTGAATTTCTTCAGAAGTGGGACCTGCCTGATATTGATGGATGCAAGATTTGGCTCTGTGCAGCTTGAAAATCGCTGACAACTGTTTGCGAGGCATCGCGTCTACCGTCCAATGTTGACTTCCTTTTTTATTGTCGGGGTTTCAGCAAAGGAGCTTACGGCTGATTATCGGATGAAGATTAAAAGGTGAAGTCTATGAAAATAGGGAAGGGAGATATACAAGGAATGAGAGTGACGAAGATCTAGAAGGATATAGAGAGTATGAGTCTTAAAAAAAATCACAATAAGATCTTCTTCGAATACTATGGATAATTAAGTAACCAAGTATAAAGCTTAAGGAGTTTATTAGGGGAAGAAAGAGAATGAAGGGGGATGAAGAAGAGAGAGAGAGAGAGAGAGAGAGAGAGAGAGAGAGAGAGGACAAGTTGTTGAGTTTTGGCGTAAATAAGTTCTGTAGAGGCAAAGTTTGCTGGAGTAGAGTTCTAATGGGAAAGAATAATAATTGGTGTTCGCCGTGAGCTACTTCCAAGGAAAGTATATATATAAAAGATTTATTGATTTTTAATTTCTCTTTAATTCGAAGGAAGTTCGTGGTGCAAGGAGAAAAAAGAATCCTCAGTTATAATGGAAGGTTTTTTTTTCTTTTCTCAGTCCTTCTTTAGATGTTCCACGATACGTTTGGCGACCCTGGGACGCGGAAGAAGCGCTACAATCTATTAGAAGCTTCTGCTCCTTGGTTCAGGCGAGGCAGTTCCCAAAGCGAAGCGAAAAACTATTCCCTTTTGCTTGATGTCTCCATAAAGCAAGTATACGTATGGGATTCCGTTATATTTTATACGAAATCGCGTTTCGACACTGCCGGGGACCAGGAGCTATGAGTCGAACTATATTTATATTATATAGATTTTAGGGTGTCGAATACCCCAGGCGAGAAGAGAAGGTAAACCAATCCAACCCTCTCCTTCCAAAGACCTTCCAAAGAACTTCCAAGAGGAGGGAAACAGGATCTTTTAATAAGTAGGTATGATATCGATATATAATATAGGAGTCAAGGGGGAGAGATGTATAGGATGATAAATATTTATATACTCCTTGGATTTGATAGATGACTGACTGACTGCAGGGCGAACTGAAGGCTCACACTTTCCAGGTTCGCGATTATGATCAAAAGCAAGGCCAATGCGCGCGTTCTGTTATTTCTCTCAGCGGAGGGTAAGTAGTGTGGGAGTCACCAGCTAGCTACTTTACTTAAGTAGCTAGAGTAGCGAATGAGTCCCCCTCTTGTCTTTAGCCGCAGCCTTGTCTGAGAAAATCAAAAAAGAGGGGATACCTGGACATTTGCTCGATACTCCTCTACCAGCAATGTACATACACACCCTGTACCCCTTGTTCCTTTTTTTTCCTTTTTCTTTTTTCCTTCATTTCTTTTTCGCGAAGGGTTCCCGTTCTATCCCCTCCCAGGTCATCTCAGCCTCTTTCAAACTGAACTGTCAAAGCCTCGTCTTGCCGACACCAACGCAATGCTCCCAAAGCCTTGGCGAGGATTTGCCAGAAGCAGGACCTCACAGAATCGTGATACTTTCCCGAAAGGTTTTTGTTATCAAGACTTGAGAACGTGCTGGGTTCGAGACTTGCAATACCTTGCTGGACTTCTTCGTGTGTTACCGACTTTCATTGGTGTTCCCCGTGAATGGCAAACAGAAGCTGTATTAGGTTCGGCCAATGTCCAACGCACTGACGTTTTCTAAGTGGATATCAATGAATATAGACCGACTGAAAGGTATTTTTGTTTTCTTTACTTGGTGGTGGATCCCCAAAAAAGAACCCCACCATCTCCGCAAGGCTGCCGAACGATTGGCACCAGTTTTAACTGCTTATCGCGACTAGAGGACAGAGACCTTTCCGAAAGTATAAAGAAATACAAATAACTTACTCAAAAACCCCCAAGGGGCCAAGGCCCCTCACAGAAAATCCCCAAAAGGTCGGAAAAGCAGATCCGAACTGTTCGTGCATTTTTGCCAATTTCACGGAGCGACAGCCTGCTGGCGTTCGTAACCCCTTCGTATACCACCACGTATGCGTTTCTACCCATGAGAAATCCTTATGAATTTCTATATGAAGTCGAGCGATCCTCCATTCAAGCTGGCTGGTTACCTGTAAAGGCTTGCAGCTTGATTAGATAGACGTAAACTGCTAGTTGCAGCTTGCAACAAATCATTCGCTTCTGATAATTTGTTTTATCGATCTTATCAAAGCATAGGCGACTATATAAGTACTTAGTAATAGATAGAATGACAAGCAGGTCGATGACTGTCTTTCGATTGTTATTGATTACCCTTTCATCTTTCTCCCTCGTGAAATTCAGATAGATTTCAAAAATGTATAGATGTACATGAATATTTTTGATTGCTGTGTTAAATAGGAATGAATTGTTAACGTTTTGGAGTTAACGTGGGGCACTAGCCTGCGAGCCGGCACCGGCCAGCGAGCCAGCTATGCCAAGAAATGCCAAGACCACACTAAAATGACCATAAAATTTCATATATATATGTAAAAAAATGATAATCGAAGGCTCGAGAACTACGAAATAGTAATGGAAAGAACTATCTAGGGTCCTAACCAACTGCGTGTTTGAAATTATATAGTAATTATATAGTAAAATAAACAATAGGTAGGGTTCCAGCCCCTAGTCCTCTTCTTCCGTCCTATTTCTCTTTCTCCCGGCCGTCGCCCGTAGATGTAGCTCCCGCGCCAGCTACTCCGTATAGCCCTTCCGCAACTTCGCGTTTTCTACTCTAGTGACGCGTATATTTATAGTATCGATGCCCGCTGGTAGCTTACTATTATCTAATACTTTAGCCTTACTAATGTGCGTACGGCTACCGGGCTCTGCCGCCTTCCGATCCCTGTTCCGGGCGCGTAACTTGATATTTTCTACCTTTTATGTATCTACTTGTTTAAAGGACGTAGCTGTAGCCTTATAAATCTTATTAAATAGGGATATAATAGGCGCCGGAAGTCTAGGTTTAGTCGATAATGTCTTCTCTAGCGTCGTTAGATACCGTGCTAGGTTAGTCTTATCGCGGGGGTAGCTAAATCTGTTAGATCTAGGCCTCGAACTAAAGGGGGGATCCTTATAATCTGCGCTTTGGCTAGTTTTTACTGATCTGGGCGCCGCTAGCTAGCTCTCCGGCTATATGACGTAGTATATATAGCGTATAGGAAAGCCCTAGCTATATAATTTAGTATATTAGGCCTCGATAGTACTCTCGGTGGTGTCGGTAAGGAGCTATAGCTGGGGCTGCTTCTGTACGGGGACTTTATACGGGCGTCCTTTGTTCCGGTGCTTTAAAGTTAAAGGGGGACCCTATAAAATAATGCCGTTTTGTTGAGAGATAGTCTATTTCCGGCGCGATAGCTATTGAGGGCTTCCGTTAGGCGTGCTTCCTTTTGCCCGGGCGTTAGGCTCGAATATGGTAGTTGACTGGCTATGGTAATGTCTGAGCGCGTTAGTATTGTTTAATATGTTGATAAAATAGAGTTCTATTGATTATAATATATGTAATCGATAAGCTTTTTGTTGGGATGTATGTATATAGGGGCCCGGAGCCACGATAGTGCCCGGGAATGGCTATTTATTTATTTTTTTTTATATGGCAGCCACCGTTGTCTTGGCAACTGGCTCGCTGGCCGGTACTGGCTCGCAGGATAGTGCCCCACGTTATAATTGAAATTCAAATTCTAATCCTCCGAGATTTGTCTAAACAAGTTTCAGCGTGGAGCAAATTGAGTAGAGCACTGCCCACTGTGCGCCTTAAAAAACAACCACACTCGACACCGAAATTAAAAAAAAAAAAAAAATGTCTGCCTCGCCTGCGCAGGAAACCTCTCCCACTACCACCGCCGCTACCAGCCCAAAACCACATGCCAGTGAACCTCTATCTACGACACTCCGTACGGACCCTCTCCTATCCGCTTTCCTATCCCCCGACTTTTCGGCGACGACGTACCTGAACCGTAGCCTCCCCGCATACTCCCCACACTACCAATCCCACAAGCACCAACAACATCAGCAGCAGCAGCAGCAGCATGCCAATATTAACAATTCCCTCTCGACACTGCACTCCGCTGCTAGCTCGCTGCTGTCGGAGCTGGATGTCAACCTGAACAAGCTGCAGGCGACGCTGTCGGGTCTGACGGACGATATACTCCGCGTAACGCCCCGGCTAGGTTACGAAGTCGAAGTTCTGAGGAGCGACATACTCACGGTCGCGGAGACGCTGGCTAGCGATGAAGTAGAGGAGCTCGTCGAGATGCTTAAGGTTCCTGCCTTGTCAGAGGTGGACGGCGACGCTGATAACGAAGTAGCAAACGGTGTCACTTCGGAAGGGAAGAAAACGAAGGAAGGAAAGAAGGACGATTCGCTGCAGCGGTTGCGGATGCTGGTGCAGGTGCGCGACCACCTCGAGGAAGTAATCAAGATCTTCGGTGACGCGATGGAGTGGACGATGTCAGAATCGCAGATGGCGTCTTCGGCAAATGCCGCACCGACGGGATTACCCTCGTACGCGCCGCCGGTGTCGTCGTCCACGACGTCGCTTTCCGGGTAGACGCTGGTGCTACGGCAACCGCGGGTGGCAAAGTATCGGGATCGGAGAAAATAGAGCAGGAGATAAACTACCTTATTACCTCCAACGAGCTCGAGAAGGCGTCGAAGCGGGTTGAGGATCTATCGAAGCTCTTGTCGGTGTGGCAGAATACACCCGAGTACGCCGTCCGGTCAAAGTTCGTGGATGGGTTGAGGTGGAAGGTTCTGGAGGCGAGTAAGGAGGAGGAACTCGCGGAGGAAGAGGCTGCAGATACCGTGGACGATGATCCTATCGGTGGAGGCGGTAGTGGAACGGCCGGATCTGGCCGTGATGGATATTACAGTCTCATAAACCAGCTGCAGCGTATGAGAGGTATGGGATAAATAATAAGTCGACTAGAAGTTTCATATGCATATAGACCTATTATATAGATCCATGGACATATACAAAAATCTATTTTGAAAAAAAAAAAAAAAAAAAAAAGGAGTCCTATTGCTTCGCTCTTTGAAATGTAGTTTACATGACCGTATTATTACAGAAACTTCAGTAAAAATCCATCATTCGCTGCCGTCGTCAGAGAATTCACCATCTATCTCCCTCCTGGTCCTTCTAGCATCAGCACCCCATTTCTTCTTCCATTCTTCTCCCTTCTTTTGCGCAAATTTCTCGTTCATAATTTCCACAGGTTCCAGCCTCTGCCTTTCTAACAGCGGTATATACTTTCCACCACTTTTCGCGAATGGACTTCCATCAAAATACGCTTGCGAATTATCTACTTTTTTCTTCTTCCCTGCGGAAGCTGCTGGAAGGTGTACCGTCCGTCTTCATTATTTGCCTGCTCGTGAATCTTACTCATCAAACCGCCCGCCAGCGTTGCGTCCATGTTCGCTTCGTGCCACGCGCCCCACGCCGAGCCTAAGAGGTCCGAAGGCCTGTGTTTTTCATGCGTATCTCGGGCGATACCCATTTGAGCTCTTCCTTGTCGAAATCGCAATCCCAGAGCACCAGCGGCCGATCATCGGCGAGCTCGTAGCGCGGTCTTCCGGTTACATCCGCAACTTCTAGGAGCCTCGAATCACATCCGGCTTCTCTAAGCCTTGTCCAATAAGGAATAGCACCGCGATCATATGCCGGACTTGATTCCATAAGAAAGCGGTCCCACTGAGCCTGAAATAATACAGCTCCGGAACTGGTTGACCGGCAGCAGCTGGTGCTTGCGTGCCGGATATGAAAGAGTAGTGCGGCGATACAAGTTCTACTTTCTCGATCGTAGATGAGAATATCCGCCTCATGAAGTTTGTTTATTTGCTTTGTGGGGTCCAGCTTGCAAAGTTGCGGAAATCGTGGAGACCCTCGAAATATTTTGCCCCTTCACGCATCTTCTCGATATCAAGGCGATTTGAACATTCATCTAGACCTGGTGGGAAAACTGGGTTCGTAAAATAGTAATGATAGGTCCTTCCTTTGCAATTGAAGCGGGCCGAGAAGTCCGGAGGAGGATGGGGACACCATGCTAGTACTCTAATAGAAGATGGAAGTAGCGTGTTTAGCTTGCTAATATAGTCGAATTCGTCGTTTATATCGTCCAAGGTCGAGATGGCTTTGCTGGCTTTTTCACTGACGTAGCTTCCGGAGAAGTTTCCTCCTGACCGCCAGTCGCTAAGGTGTCCTTACATTCCTCCTGCACGGCATCTTCGGATGCTTCAGGTGTCTTTGGACGATTGCTCACGACCCTTATTCCTACAACCTGGCTGAACGCACTGACTCCTTTGTCCGTTCGCCCGCATTTTGTATACTGCCACTTGTCTAGGTCCAGCCAACGCCGTAACCCTCCCTCAATATTGTCCGAAGACTCGCTGATTCCGCCGGCTTTGTACACCGTTCTTTCTCAATAATCTCTTCCCCATTTGGACCGACGCTGACATTCTCCCTAGGTTGTACTAATCTCCCTTTCAAAACGCTTCGAAGAGTTTCTCTTCGACGGTAGGTAGAAGCGTCTCGTTCCCGTGGTACTCGAACCTTGGTAAGGAGCTCCAAAGTACGCAAACTTGAGCGCTATTAGGCGCGTCGAGTAACGGGGGAAATCGAAGCTTGCTTTGGGCTTTTTACCACTGGGTTTCTTAGGCTTCGCTGGTTCTGTACCCGTATTACTCCTAGAAATATATTTAGCGACATTTTTCGGTCCATGATAGCTATCTAAAGCTTCTCAAAATTGGGAAAAAAAACAAAAAAAACAGACGACGGTGATCTTTTGTACCTAGTTTGAGCTTGTGCATAGCTCGCCATCGACTTTTCGAGCTCGAGGACCCGCTCTACTAAAGCGGAGTGCGACCACTTTGTGTAGTCTTGATTCACTGCATTTTTGACAGCAATATTGGGAGCAGCTTCTCCAGCTGCATCTGAGCTTCCTTCCATTGGCGAATCCCGAACCGCCACAGCGAAAGTAGAGGCAGAGTAGAAAAATTATGGCGACAGAATGCTGAAGCAAGACAAACGTTGGCGATCTATTGCTGCGGGCGCACTCGAGCAACGCCAATGGAATTCTCTTGTACATATATCTTACCAATTTCTTTGTTCCTTTGTTGCTGCTTTCAGACCAGTCGTTCAGAAAAATTTAGTAGTCATAACCGGCGGAAAAAAAGTTGGGACGATGCCAAGATTTCCTTTCTGTATTGAAACCGCCTGCTTAATTCACATCAATATCCATCGGGGCGGGGGATTTACTCGACGAGCGATCGAACAATGTTGCGAGCGCAGTATGGTAATGGCTACTTAATTAAATGCATTAATTCTGTATATCGAATATGTTTATACACATGTATATATACATAGAAAAAAAATACGAATTTCACATGAACAGTTCCTGGTCTATGGCATCATCATCCAGGCCGAGCTTCTCCATGGCATTCCTGTACCTTTCTCCACCCCGTTCCTTCCGCCGCAGATACTGTAGTGCTTCTGCCTCTTGTGCGTCAGCTGCCTTAGCTTCGCCTTGTTGTGCTTGTCCTTGTTGTGCTTTTCAAGGTGCGCGGCAAGCTTCCGTATTCTGACAGTCAGGATAGCTGCCTGGACCTCGCTGCTCCCAGTATCCGGTCCGATCCTAATCTTCGGTTTGCGGTCCGGGAACGCATTGGTCGGCGGTAGTTCCCTGTCAGTGTTATGGCGCCCGAATGTTTTAATGCACCATTGCTTGTCCGCCTCCTGCTGGTCCGTGGAATCGCCATTGCCGAGCGACATGATACGGTGAATTGCGGCGGTCGCTCGTGTGTGGAGTCTTTGGAAGTCTAAGATATCTCTCTCCGTGAGCGTCATCTCCATCTTGCTGTCTACGAGCGCCGGGTAAGATTGCAGGCGGGCTGTCTCGATGAATTTGTTCAAGTTTTCTTCGTCCACTGCGTGGTGAGCCTCCCTAACCTTTCCTCCTTGACGATTTCACCTATGATAGCCATCCTCTCATCTTGGGAGGGTAGCTCCGGCGCTATTGTATCTACGCTTGGCAGTGTGCTCGGTGTTCTGTCGAGTGTCTTGATGAAATCGGTCGGTTTTCCCCAGACTGGGTGTGCGGCATTGGCCTCCCTTTCTTCGCGGCGTGCTTCCCTGAAGGCATCCCTTGCTTCCTTGTTCTTCGCCATGCGGTCTAACACCAGGGCTGCCTGCTGACGTCGGTACCATGTTTTTCTTTTTGACTTGGAGGTGGGGTGTGGTGTGAAGGTGGGCGGAGGACGGTTGGTGTTCAAGGTGGCAGAATGCAGGATTGGCCGTGCCCGAGGACAGGACCCAGCTGCAGACACTCCTCTCGAGCATATTGCATGCACCTGTTGATGTATCCGAGGAGGCATCTTGCAGTTGATTGGAGGACTTTGGAAGTTTTGGAACAGAATGCAAGCTGCACAAGCGAAAAAGAAGTTTAATTTTTGCAAGCATGAAAGCGTGCAATCAAGAATTTCCCTTCTTGGGAAAACAATCACTTTGTTCTAGGTAGTTGAGCCTCAGATCCCCTAGTCCAGTTCTAAATTTTCGGTTTAACTTTTTTTTTTCTTTTCTGTGGGTTGAAAAGTAATTTTTTTTTTTTTCCGAATTTTTTTTTCACCGTCCATCACCAACCACCAAGAGACCACGATATTAACAATTAGAAAGAAACAATAAATTATCGGCGGGCGACTTCTATCAGATACAGGAACATACTTTCTCCTTTTTAAAACGCCATGTCGCTGTTAATATTAACGGAAACAGCCGCTGGCTATGCCTTGTTCAAGGCCAAAGACAAGAAGCTCCTCAGCAAAGATGACCTTGCAAAGGAAATGGGCACGGCAGAGGGTGCTGCGAGCTTGTAAATGGCTTCCTCTCCTGTTGAATAGCACACGCTTTGATCCTAAGAAGATTTAACCCGACATGATCTGTACTCTATACCATTGGGGTCATAATGCTGATTATTTTCTGTTTGTTCATAGGCTCAAGTTGAAGAAGTTCCAAAAGTTTGACAGCGCCGCTATGGCACTGGAGGAAGTTACCTCAATTGTCGAGGGCAAGGTTTCGCCAATGCTGGCAACCATGCTGGACTCGCTCAAGGACGAGAAGAAGGTTTCGCTGGCTGTTGCGGATGCGAAACTGGGTATGGCTCCTCTTTCTGTGTTGGACCTTTGCACTCAAAGACATGGCGAACTAGCTAATTCTTTTCCCTCGAAGGCATTGCGATTAACAAACTACCGAACCTTTCTATAAACATCATCTCCGACTCAAGCACACAGGATCTCTACCGCTCCATCCGCGAGCACCTTACCTCCCTCATCCCCGGTCTTGCACCTTCTGACCTGTCGACCATGTCCTTGGTCTGTCGCACTCGCTGTCCCGGCACAAACTCAAGTTCTCGCCGGACAAAGTAGATACCATGATAATCCAGGCGATTGCCCTGCTAGACGACCTCGACAAGGAGCTGAATACCTACGCCATGAGAGTCAAGGAATGGTACGGCTGGCACTTCCCGGAGATGGCCAAGATCATCAACGACAATTTGGCCTACGCCAAGGTCATCCAGATTGTGGGTATGCGGTCCAACTGCTCCGCATCGGACCTGTCGACCGTCCTACCCGAAGAGATTGAGGCTGCACTAAAGGCTGCCGCCGAAGTATCTATGGGTACTGAAATCACCCAGGAAGATCTGGACAACATCTTGGCCCTCGCCGAGCAGGTCATCGAGTTCACCGAATACAGACAACAACTTTCCAGGTACTTGAGCAACCGCATGAAGGCCATTGCCCCTAACCTAACGGCTCTCGTCGGAGAACTCGTCGGCGCCCGCTTGATTGCGCACGCTGGATCGCTCATGAACTTGGCGAAATCCCCCGCCTCGACCCTCCAAATCCTCGGTGCCGAGAAGGCCCTCTTCAGAGCGCTGAAAACCAAACACGACACTCCAAAGTACGGTCTCATCTACCACGCATCGCTCATCGCCAATCGAGCGTAAGAACAAAGGCAAGATTGCACGTATGTTGGCAACGAAGTCTGCTCTCGGTATCCGCGTCGATGCGCTTTCCGAAGACAAGGAAGAGCACGCTACTCTCGGAGAATTTATGCGCGAGAAGGTCGAAAGGAGGGTCCGGTACCTTGAGGGAAAGCCTTCGCTACCAAAATATAACGCCAACGCCAACCAACCCGGGAAATTGGAAATCAACGAGGCTAGGAAGTACAACAAGGATGCCGATGCAGTGATGCCCGATGCTCCTGCTGCTGCAGATGCCGAAGGGGATGATGATGATGATGAGCTTCCGTCCGCCGACGCTACCGTTGCTGCTGCGCTAGCTGATCTCAGCGGGCGGGCTTCGAGCGACGAAGATGATGAAGAGAAGGCGGACTCCAAGAAGAAGGAAAAGAAGGAGAAGAAGCGCAAGCATGCTGATGAGGATGAAGCAATGCCAGATGCGGACTCGACGGAAAAGAAGGAAAAGAAGAAGGACAAGAAAGACAAAAAGGACAAGAGCGAGAAGAAGAAAGATAAGAAGGAAAAGAAAGATAAGCATAAGCACAAGGAGAAGAAGATAAAAGCATGATTTTGGGTTGTCTTTTCTTTTTTTTTCGTTATCTTTTCTTTTCTTTCGTACTGTAAATTACGTTTTCTAGACCTATTCTTTTCAGGTTATGTCGAGCCATGTTTCCCCTTCTTCCCTTTAATTTTTCCTAGCTCTTCTTTAGGTGCTGTTAAAATTTTACGATATTGTCACAATACTCTTCATTTGTGCGGGTTTTTATTTTTTAACTTCTATATATATCATATCTACTGCTTTTGAATTATCTACATGTCGAGCTAAGTCTATAGTCTACATTGTTAATCTATGATACAACACAACGTAAAACTTGATGCAAAAACAGCTACTGGTCCTGCTTCTTTATTGAAGCCATGCCGCCCATATATCCCCTTAGAGCTTGAGGAATATGCACGGACTTATCATCTTCGCTCCAGTGACATTCCAGTATAGCTTGTAGAATCCTAGGTACGGCCAGCGCAGTCCCATTCAAGCTCCACAGGAATTCCTCCTTGCGGTCCGGCCGCCTTAGCTTAGCATTCAGCCGTCGAGATTGGTAATCGGTACACTCGCTAGTGCTTGTAACTTCGCTCCAGCCCCCCTCTTTGACCTCGCGCCTGCTCGGTACATACGCTTCGATGTCGTACTTGCGGTGGGCCGTCGCGCCCATATCCTCGGTCGGCATGTTCACGACCCTGTACGCCAGACCTAATGACGACAGTATGTCTTCCTGTATTTCGATCATCTCGTCGAAAATCTTCGCTGAAGCCACGGTGTCCGGCTCACACCACGCGAACAGCTCTACTTTCGTAAACTCCTTTACGCGGAACAAGCCCTTCGTGTTCAGACCTCTCGCACCTGCTTCTGCGCGGAAGCACCGTGACACGCCGACGGTTTTGCGCGGGATTTGCTCTGGAGTTGACAGGCTGTTCGTCAACATTGCGGCGAGAGGAATCTCGGCTGTCCCGCCAGGCAGAGCTCCGTCTTCGAACCCTGGGTGGACTCCAAGCTCCGTTCGGTGTCCGCGAGCTGGTACACCTGCATCTCCCCGTTCTGATCCCGAGGTCTGAACCCGCACGCTTTCGATATGTGTGAGTAAACGACCGAGGGTACAGCGGCCATCTTCCACCCGCGCTCGCTCGCTTTTCTCAGCGCGAACTGCACGAGCGCTTGCTCCAGCAGCACGGCTTCGTTGGTGAGAAAGTACCAGCCCCAGCCCGACGTATGCGCCGACGAGCGGAAGTCCAGCAGCCCGAGCTCGTTTCCGATATCAAGGTGCGATTTTGTTTTATCAACGGGGCCTCGCCGACGTACCGCAGCACCTTCGGTTCCTCGCCGTGAGGTGAATCGGGATGTATACTATTCGGCAATTGCAGCGCCAGCGCATCCATTTCCCTTAGGATTTCTAAATGCCGAGCCTCGACGGGCCCCTGGTTGGCCTTGAGTTCCTTCGCCTTCTTGTGCGTTTCTTCATTATTCGGGTTCACCCTGAGCAGCTCGCCCAGCCGTTTTCTCTCCAAACGGTAGCCGTGGAGGGCCTTCTGCAGGTCTAGGTGCTCCTTGTGCAGCGCTGCTATCTGCGCGGGGACTTGAGCCTCCTTGGTGAACTTGCGCAAGTTGCAATTCTTCTCGTACTTTTCGGCATTCTTGACGATGTGGGAGATGTTGAGCTGCGGATTGGGTGGGTTGAACGTGGTGGGCATTCTTGGAGGAGGAGGAGGAGGAGGAGGACGCAGCTTCGGCGGAGTAGTATCGCCTCAGCGACCGCCGGCATAGCGACGAGATCGCAATTGTTCTTTGTCGCAGTACCATATCTGGAGCCCCGGGATATCAATTGACTTTGATAGGAATGCTCGGCGCGGCAAAAAAGTTGGTTGCTTCAAGACAAGCTACGGCACGTGATTAGGCGACTTTGGTGTTTTTTTTTTTTTTTTTTTTTTTTGTTATATGATTATGATTGCGTTTGGAACGCCGACAGGTTTACAATCTTAAGGTATTGACTAGTTCATTATAAAGGAGATGACAAGAGGCCTCGTGTCATGCTTTCAAAGTGTTACTACTTTCATCTCTTTCCACAATAGACTATTCGCGGTAAGGATATAAGCATAGAGCGCCCAGAGCCAACTCTCGTTATTATCTCTTCGCTAGCTTCCTTCACTTCGCCAGAATATAATTCTTGTAAAGAAAAGGAAAGGAAAAAAAAAAAAACCCCCAAGTCTCCATTCTTCACCCCAGGCTTTCATATTCAAGAAACTAAGTATCATTCATGTTTAAAAAAAAAAAAAAGGTATGAAAGCAGGTCTCAACTAAAAGATGAAAAGGAAAGATGGGATGACCGTGGGTTTTGCCGTTCCATTTCAACAACTATTTTTAGATACTACCGGCACTAGATTTATAGATATTTCAGCCTCTTTGGGGGTGGGATTTTCCAAGTTGTTGTCGTCATTTGCCATTTTATTTTATTTCATTTTTATTTTTATTTTATTTTATTTTATTTTATTTTTGGTTTTCGTTCGCTTTGAGGTTCCACGACTAAGGAAAAACCATCTCCATCCTAGATCCATTTTTTTTTTTAAATTATTATTTATTATTATTATTATTATTATTATTATCATTATTATCATTATTATCTCCAGTCTACCATATTTCTTCGCCCCCTTGATTCGACCTCCCTCAACACCAAGGCATCTTCAACAAATCTATCTGTTTACCTTTCTCGTCTGCTATATTTCATACGACTTCACACTCTTTATCCTTCGGACCCCATGTCGCTGTTTATACGAGTCGATCGGTGACATTTTTACGCTCATCACCTCCCCTTTCTTATCATTGCGACCCATTTCCCTCGCTTCCACTATTTCTATTATACCATCGATCCCCTCCTCCGCATCTTCTTTCTATCCTTCCTCGCCCTTGAACTGAACTTCGAATGGCGATCATAAATCGCCGCTCTGCATCCCTGAAACGTGCTGCACCGTCACCGTCGAGGGATCCAGAGACGAACGCCGACGCGGGTCCCGACTGCGACCACATAATCGTCATAAGGGACAACACGAAGCCGTCAACAGTACCAGTCCACACTGATACTATCACCGAGAGCCCCTCCAGGGAAGAGTCCGGATCGGCGCCGCCAGTTCTTCAGCCTAATGTCTCCGCCGACAGCCTGTCGAGTTCCGCGAACGAGATTTCTAAAATTACGACGACGTCGACCGGTGGAAGCGGTCTTAGCTATAGCCACAGCCCTATCCATAGGCACGGCACTGGCAGCATAAACTGGAAGAAGGACTCACTACGGAAGCACCTCGCCGAGCGAAAGTACCGACACAACTGGAAGACGAGCGACCTGAGCCTGGATGGGAGCGAGAATGGCACTACAGACACCGACGGATCGCGACGCTTACGCCAACCCGCGCCGATGCTGCTTCTACGCTTGCGGCGTCTACGCTTGCCGGGACAACGCTGGCGGGAGGAGTGGGTACTGCCGGCCCAGCAACCACCACCATGGTCGGCGCGTCAGCGTGCATACGATAGGTTCGCTAGGTTCGTCACCGCACACACACGACAACAGGGTAGGCTTTGCCGAACTCAAGAAGCGGAAAGCGGGCATCAAATCGAAAAAACACGAACTAAAGAAACGGGGGCACAGGGCGCTGCAGAGAGCAAAGGAGACCGGCCGTCGGTACAAGAAGCAGGAGTTCTCCATGGCCGAGGAGGGTGAAATAGATGTTTTGTACGAAAACCAGAGGGGTTGGTATTTCTTCGGCATTCCCCTATTCTCCTCAAGATCGCTCCTCCCCACAGACTCTCCAGCTTGGACGAACAAATTTCACACGGCGTCACCGGTTACGACGGTCGATGCACAACTCCCAGACCCGTCATGGCAGTGGGCGTGGAGGTCTTGGTTTGTTGACATGACCGGCGACGTTGATGAGGAAGGTTGGCAGTACTCGTTCGCTTTTAGGGGTACGAGATGGCACGGTGTGGCAGTTTGGTGGCACAGCTTCGTCCGGCGGCGGCGCTGGGTGCGCAAGCGGGTCAAGAAGCAACTTATCACGTTGGACGACGGTACCGTTACGGCTGCCAATACGTCGGAATATTTCACTATACACAGCAGGAAGGGTAGCACCGCTCCTGAGGTCGGAGGTAGCTTTGAGTATCCGGTCAGCCCGAAAAAGCGAACATCGTCTGTCAAGTTCAAGAAAGAAAAGTCGGATGTCAGCGACAGCGATGATGAAAAGTTCGAGGATATTACGAATATCCCGGCATTACTCAAAGCTTTCAAGAAGGCGAGGCTGGACCGAGAGAAGCTCGACGCTGTAGAGGAATTTATACATTCAGGCGGCCAAGAAGTCATATACCTTGCGGATAGTGTGAGTATCTTACTCTAGTTTCTGGAATTCGTTGCATAGTTCAAACTAACCCTTATTTTTCCCTCCCGCAGATGTCTACAATATGTCGAGCATGATATTCCAAACTTCACGACGACGGCTACTGGCACACCTTATACAAATAGGAGTGGAAGCTGAAGAACGCCGAAAAAACAAAGAAAAGGACGATCCTTCATATTCCAACGAAGTGGAGAAAATATACATAAGCGGCTTAAACAAGGCTATTGACGCTGCCGAGAAGGAGGTCCGAAGATTGGAGTACTGGAGCGATGTGAAGAGAGCTGAGAAGGAAGGCTATGCTGGAGTTACCAACAGCGAGGCCGAGTGGGAGGCCGATGGTGGTTGCGTTGGGCATGAGCAGGAGGTGCTAGCTACGCCGCAGGAGACACGCTTGTTACTGGTAACAAGATAACACTCGAGGACGTCGGCGAGCAAACCAGTAGATCCCCACCTCCGAAACTGGAGAAAGGGAAAGGAAGGGCAACTTAGCTCGTATAGGATGGCTTGTCGTTATCTTATATGAGTTACTAGAGTTGCGAAGAGGTGAAGTGCTTTCTAAAAAGTGTTATAGCTTTGAAAGAACGGTGTTCAGACGATGTTTTCTTTGTCAGTTTCTGTGTATACCCATACATCGCTCGTCAGGAGTTTTTGTGTCCATTTACATGTTTTGAGTTTGTTATTTCCCCATTTGCCCTTTCACTGCTTGCTATTATTGCTGTCTTTATTTCTAGGAGCTTTTTTCTTCAGCATCCTTCGCCTTCAATTCTGTTTTTCTATTTGTTTTTATTAGCGAATTGCTTTTTTTCTTCTTGAAATTCTCATCTTATACCTAATACAGGCGTTGAGGTGCTCGTGCTGTGATTATTCCATTAGATCCTTCTCTAAGCTAATAAATATCAAAAGGCTTGTTTGTATACCTCTGCAATAGCTCTTTATCTGAGCCAAGTACTGGTATCGAAATATTGACCGCTTCAGTAACATATAGTTAGAGGCAAGCCAGTTTTGACTACTTCAAGAGATCAGCCAGTTTCGGCACCCTCGGAAGGAGATCGTCCGAGCTTTTAATCATTCGAAGAAAATTTATTCATACATTCATGTGATTATATAGGGCTAAATCGAAATATCAAAACGCCGTCCAAAACTAAGCTTTACATCTATCTTACAATTAAAGAGACAGATTATCTCGATGCATAGCTCAGATCCACAGGCAAAGGTCGTCGGTTTCGTATGCCTACAGATCAAGCAATCTTCTTCCGACGTTCCCGATGCCCCTACCAACGACACCGACACTTATCAGCTCCGCGGGATCCATGCCTCCTAACCCACCTCCCACGAGTCCCTCCGATCCTTTCCACTCCTTCACCACGATTTCGCTGCCCGTGAGCGCTCGCCAGTCGCGAAGCTCGCTCACGAGCCCTTCGTCGATAACGCCTTTCCCCAAGACCACCCGACCGATATCCGGCGAGCCCATTAGCATCAGCGACAGCACCGTCCTCAAAGCAATCCGCTGAACGCAACCGCCGATGCTAATTTCATGCAGTAATTGCAGCGCGCACCTCCGCCCGATGTCCTCCGGCGTCATCGGCAGCTCGTCTTTATTCACTGAAGAAGAAAATGAAGCAGCGTCGGCAGAGTACAGAACGTTTGTACTCGTCGACGCTACGAGCGATAAACCGAACCCCGGCGATCCCCTTTTCGGGTTGTTACCGCCACCTTTCTTGCTGTTGTCGTTGGGTGGTTTCGCGGCGGCGTGTACCTCCGAGTAAATGTATATATCGTTTATAAAAGTATTTAGCACGCTCCTCGCGCCGTCGATCATGCGCGCGTTATTGCTCGGCGATACGCCGACGCAGTACGCTACGCCGCGGATCCTCTTCACGCGGCCCTGCGAGCGCAAATGCAGCGTCTGCGGGAGGCGCACCTGGTGTCCGAATAGCAAATGCACCTCCCCGCCGCCGTTCGGCGGAGCAGACCGCGTCAGTATCCTGCACTCGATCTTACGCTCTATCCCGAACAGCGCGAACAGCGGGAGTATAGCTGTTCGCAGTGTATCGATGCTGTAATCCTTTTCCGTGGCCGAGGTGACGCACCCTGCACCGGAAATTACGACGCTGAGCGGGGAGCGGGAGAACGGCGCGAGGAGGCACAGCGGTTCGAGGAAGTAGGTTACGCCACGGGTAGCGCACTGGGAGGAGAGGTTGTGGCGGATCACGCGGAAGAAGAAGAAGTGGCGAATTGGGATCGGCGGCGTGGCCGATGAGGCCGGGTCGGTAGGCGACCGTCGTACCCGTGTACGATATCTCGATGCGGGTGCCGTTCGTTATCGATTCTAGTAGCCGTAGGAAGGAGACTTCGTGGGGGAGGAGACCGGGTTCGTGGAGGAGGAGCGGATGGAGGAGATCGTTACTGGCCGGCCGGTTAGCGTGGATATTACCAGCCGCTGCCGGAAGGATGTTGGGGATGTTAGCTTTAACGGGGCTGAGGAGGTGTCGCCATGGTGTGGAGGTTCGTTTGTAGAGGATTTTAGTATACAATGATGGTTTATGCCATGCAATTGCTGGATGTCGTGGAGATGTTAAAGGCCGTTGTAGCTTGGTTCAAAGCTGTTTGTGAGATATCGGACGAAAAAAAAAAAAAAAAAACTTTTGCGACGAAATTTTCCATTAAAAAATTTTTTAAATCTCGGCTAAAAAAAAAGAAAAAGAAAAAAAAAAGAAAAAAAAAAAATCAACGTTTAGATGCCGCACATCTCTAGATTTGTTCTTTAAACCAAAACCTCACGAAACCTCAACATCAACCTCCCCGGCCACCACCGTCTCATCGGTCGAGAGCCGACAACCAGCCACGCCCAGTACAGTTGCGTATAGGCTGGCCAGACTATTAGGGGATGAAACAATCAATTTTGTCACTCTATACAGTTTTTATAGGGCCTCATCAGTGGTCCGCTGTTATCGGCATTCGAGGTCATTTGAGCCGCCAATACCTGCCGCAAATTGCCCTGCATCTCTTAAGCTCATGCACGAAGCACGAGCACCGCAAATTCTGCAGCCATGAGCCTACACATGCTACCAATGGGTTCTTTCGCCTTCGTTTCAGAAAGAGGGATGTTTAGCCAACCGCCACAACCCGGAATACATAAGTTGTTGGGATGGTGAGATTAAACTTTATCCCGAGCCCGAGTGGCTGGAACTTCGAGACGTCGGGAGCGGTAAAAAGCTGCTGGAAGTCAAAACCCCGGCCCGAGTGGAGGCATTAACAATCTCACCCGACAGCAAGCAGATAGTCACAATGCTAGCGGATGGAAATCCCAGGTACAGATCCTGGGATGCAACCTCTGGAAAGGAGATCTCGACACAGCGTGCCCGTGGTAATTTACAAAATCAAATCTAAACGAGACTGGAGCGTAGCAAAGAGCAATATGAAGATTTCTTTCCCTATTTCCGATGCTAGTGTGGAATCTGAAATGAGAGAATTTTGCTACTACGTGATGGTCGAGAATCAGTGGGTAACTTGCAACGGGGAGAATATTCTTTGGATACCCCTGGAGCACCGCCCGACTCGCGTGGCCATACGAGCAGCAAACTCGTATTGGGTCACGAAACGGGGTCACTTTCGTTTTTGACTTTGATTTTGGATTTCTCGAACAAGAGAGCTAGCTAGTGCTTCATACATAGAGCAAGTTTTGCAGTGGTGACAATAATATAATAACCATAAAAATATACTGAAGTGTGGTACCGGTGGGCATCTCACACATCTCCATTTGTTGAAGCCCGCGAAGTAACATCTACGTACAAGTCCTTGTGGATTACAGGTCCAACTCGAGCTCTTGGGATGTGACTCGAGAAGTTATCTTCCTTCGACTTTGGCCAATAAGGAGTTTAGAATCTAATGGATTTTATGGACTATTTCATCCCGTCTCGCTCCTTTAAAATGGGTAGAATAAATGCAGCCCCGGGGTCAGTCTCGGGTCTTTATATGGTCTTGCGGTCGCCTTATTGCTGAATTTAAAAAAAGAAAATTATTTAATGGGTTGGGAGTCTTATTCTTTAATAAACTCCTTCACACACGCACTTACTCTAAAAGGGAAAAAAAAAAAAAAAAAAAAAAAAAAAAAAAACTCGGCTCAAAAAATTTCTTTATAATCAATAGGCGCCGCATTCTCTGATTCATCCGTTAACTCAACAACGTCAATCCTCTTATCCTTCCAAGTTGCGTAGCAAAGATGAAGGTCCGCTTTCCAGGAAATGTTCCCTTCCTTACATTCAAGAAAGACTGATCTAGCTAACTTCTCACAAATCAAGATCTTAGAACCCTCCGAGGCCACCTCAGTAACTTCGAAGTCCTCTCCCACATCCAAGAGCTGCGCAAGAAGCACAGGGTCGAGTCAAAGGTAGTGTCCGGAAACCTGGCAACGGTGATGAAAGAGGTCAAAAACTTCTTTTGTTCATTCTATAAAGCTACTCTCTCTTCTCTTTTTTGTTCTTCTCATTTTTCTTTCTTCCCCGACAAAATGTTCTCCTTTCTTTTCATAATTTCCTTCTTTTTCTTTTTCATTTTTCTTTACAACTTTTGGTGCTGATGATGGGCTCAAAGCAATTCTCCGAACAGCTGGAAGACTACCTGAAGGAATCGCCGGCGTCCACGCAGTCCGAAGAAAACGTCGCTCGGCTCGTCGAGTCGCTGGCGCCGTACGAGTTTGAGAAAGTCGAGCTGCTGATGATACTGAACTCGCGCCCGAAGAGCGAGACGGAGCTGGACGTGCTGGTGGAGGAGCTGGAGGCGAGGTTGCCGGACGAGAACCAGGTTCAGGACGTGCTGGATAAGGTGCGGCAGTACCTCGCGGGACGAAGAGCGGAGCAGGAAGACGCGGACGGAAACGTCGCGGACATTGAGATGGACGGTGCGGACGGCGGGTAAAATGAGAAGGACGATGAAGAAAATTGGCGTTAGGTTTATTTTTATTTTTTTTAAAAAAAATTTCACTATTATGTTGAGGTTTACATGCGCGGTTTAGCAGTTGATGGAATATCGTAATACCCGTATATTAATTAATCTTTGAAAGAGTCATTCAAAATACTGTGTATCGTTCACAGGCTACGGATGTATCAACATTGCCTTCACTTACTCTAATTTTTCTTTCGTCATGTTCAGCTTTCTTTTCGCAAATGGATTGCTTAGATCGGAGTCAAATTGTTGTCCTGAAATTTCAGTAAAAAACTGTATACATATAATTACGTTCTGTAGTATTATTATCGTAATGAATTATTGTAATAAGAAGAAAAAAGAATTTCAACGATATTACTAACCAAAAGCCCCTCCACAAAGGTTGTAACAAGGTCGCTTTCGTTGAATCTCTTCATGACATGAGTGCTTTGGAAAAATGACAAATTACCGCCCAATTTTGATCAAACGCTTTTTAGTAAGGAATCATCAAGTTTCGTCAATGTGAACATTGAAAAGTGATAATGAAATAGAATGGGAATGAGAAAAAACAGTGCCAGTCTATATTGTGCGTTGAAAGAAGCTTGAAAAAAAAATCATACAAAACGCCATCCTAGAAAAAAAAAAGGAGCTTCAAAAATAAATACGCTAAAAAACGACTGGCAGTATTTTGTAGAATTGAAGAGAGCACATAAATAATATGTCATTACTTAGTTTATAAAGTAAATTAAATACCTACTGTGGAGTTCCCTCCACATCGGCAGATAACCTATCCTCCAGTGCCTTCAGCGTCCTTTTCAAGGGTACAAGAGCACCGGCGCTAATCCTACCAAGCTTCGCACCGTAGGGATAGCGCTGCTCTCGCCGCCATCAGATCCGTTAGGCTGGCCGCTGCGATCAACAACCGCCTGCGTCTCTTGACGACCTCCGCGAGCAAGTTAATGCCTGGAGCTCGGAAGGTACATCCAGCGGATAACATCATCGATGCCCTGAACTGGCTGCTCTAAAACACGCCTGACAAAGCCCTGGACAGCAAGAATGCTTTCTCCGAATACAAGGTAGAATTGAGAGCGGACTCTTGCGAGCCGACGTAAATGCTGAATCCTGCTTCGTCTGATCATGAGTGTTAGCGTATTCTCCAAGTCACTCAAGAAAAGTAATTGACCCTCGTGATTGATTATTTAAATGCATACGCGATTGATTCAGACAAAGAAAAATTAGGTAGCAGAGATTTTCCTCAGCGACAAAGCTGTAAGTACGCGGATTGACCAGCAATAGCCAAAGCGCAATCCCACTGCAATGTACTCGAGCCAAATGCACTCTAGTCATCATAGAAATCGCGAGTATGCGTGTATTCGGTAACACAAGTGTTATTGGAGTGAAATTTTGAACTTCGGGGAGCAATCGTTGTGTTACTTACTGTAGTACGGCTCAC